>JAGVSQ010007874.1:0-14904 GCA_022683975.1 Rhyacophila evoluta
GGAAATTGATTTTAAATTCTGAATTATTTAAAACTGGTAAACTTCCAAATGTGAAATATAAATCACATATGGAAGTTTACCAGTTTTTGATAATTTTCTAGTTATATTTTATTAATAATTAGCCTCAAAACATAATTAAACATTATAAATTAAAATTAAACAATTATAATTAAAATATGCTATGTAACAAAGATCATTTATGGAGACTGCATTTGGACCATGGTATATGGCAGTGCTCTGCAGCCACTCTACTGTGCCGTAAGACGTTGCTGGGTATACCGTGGCGCATTTTTCTAATATTAGAAAAACATGAGAAATGCCGCCATTTATCTTTCATTTTCTGGTGCAAAAATTTGGGAAAAACCTCAAGCGTGCCGTGAAAGAAAATAAGTTACGGAGCATTGGTCTATGACAGTGATAGATTTTTAATTGATTTTATATTTAGGATATTCACATAAAGTTTCATTTACATTAAGTATTTAATAGCTCATAAAACCTTACATATAAAAAATACTAAAAGTTCACTCACGATGAGAGGTATATGTCATTAAATTGAAATATTAATTTGAGTTATTGTAATAAATACTGATACGGGAAAACATAAAAGGATCGACGGATGACAAGTATTCCTAGAAATACCGTGTGTGAAAACTCATTTTTTCCTTTAACAGATTAATTTTATTATAATTATGAATTAATATGATTTCTGTTTAAAATGTTTTTAATAATACTAGTATTTTCAGTTGAACCTTGAATCATTTGACGGGGCTGATTGAAGAAATACAGCAGTGGAGCTTAAACCTGCCTCAATTGTAGACAATAAGACTATTGAGTATGACCATATGAACCATGCCATGAGGATGTAGAAAAATAATTTACAGATGCGATCAACCCAGTACAACCTGAAAACAAATAAAACAGTTTTGTATGGAGCAGTGACTAGTTAGTATTTTGTCGCTTTAGGATTGGTTTAATGAATGGAGCAACAGTCACAAAAAATACATGAAGGTATCTAAGGTATTTTTTGAAAGCGAAATGATTGATGTATTATGAAAGAATAAAATTACTGTAGAAACTATAATTAATTGAAACACATTTTGTTTTTCAAATCACGCACTGTGGATATTCGATAAACCAATCCTATAACGAAGACATATTAAAAAATACATTGGTTATGAATTGACAATACGCATGAATCAACTGGATTAATTAATAATAAATAATATGTTTTTACTATTGATTAGTTTATAGAAGAAGCATATTTTATAAACAAGAAACCTAGTGAATTTTTAAATGTTTGATATCGATTGTGGATAGATAAAAGGATGCAACCCTTAATTTTTAAAATAGCTTTAATTCGATATTCACAATTTACACAACATAGTATATGCTTTATTAAAAGGACATGAGTTGAAAATGCCAATTTAATGTCTAAATTTAGTTTTGTAAGTTTAAAAAAAAATGTGAAATTTGCGACCAGGAAAAGGGGCTTCCACTTAAATCAATTTTACTAGTTTTTATTAAATAACAAAATAAATTAATATCATATTGAGTAAATAAAACACCGGTTTTAGTCTTCATGCACTTCAAGGTTGTGTATATATAATGTTTTACTTTGGCCCAAAATCATAAATAAACATTTTTGTGCTCCCTGTAAAATGTATTGTATGTGGGTTACGTCCTTTTTCCTTTCCACAGGCGATATTTTTAATTCTATCTCAGTTATTTTCGCAACGTGGCAGACAAGCTTTAATTTATTTTTAGTTTGAATCTCAAAATTTCTTCAAAAAAGATGTATTAATCCATCAGTTGATTGATAATTGTTTGTGATAAATGAGTACAATATTATATATCTTAATTACCTATTGATCAGTTTCCTAGCTTTAGGAATTGAGTCAGGAGTTTCTTTGATGCAATACTTTCTGGCACCCAAAATATAATTTTTCATGTATTCATTCCAGTTGACAGCACTCATGTCTGTAAAAAGAGTCTCCTTGTCGAGCCCTTTCAGGTCATCCTTTATTGACAAGTAATTGCTGTTGCTGAATATCCACTGTTTTAATGTATAGTACTGAAGGACTTCTAGACCGCCTGATAATCGTTTTTGAATATTGACTAAGCTGTAACAGAACATAAATCAGATTCAATTGTTATTTCTTTAGGATGATATATGCAAGCTATTTGTATATAAAGTGTCTAGCTATCAAAATATTAAAAATAACACAATTTAAAAGTGAAATTTTAACATACTTGCATCGTTTTTACTATTTGCAAATTCATTTATTAATTTATTTATTTCTGAAATAAGTAAAAAATGCATTGTCTGATATCAAACTTTGATGATGCAACTGACAAATTGCATGGAAGTCGAGCAAATCTACATTTTTCCTTCATTATTACCTCTATATTTAAAACAAAATATATCATCGGCAATATTGCAAGTACACGCACCTTGATTTTATGGTTTAAGTCACTTTGTAAAGTATAGCTTAATTTTTTGCAATCTCTTGTATTATTGGCATAATTTTACACTAACAAGTAATTTGTATGTGTTTTATTAACGTATATGTTAATGCAAAAATGCACCAATAATACAAGAGATTGCAAAAGAAAAAACTATGCTTTACCAAGTGACTTAAGCCAAAAAATCAAGATACGTATTCCTGCAATATTGGCAACGAGATATAACTCTTGGTCTTTGGTATCGAAGTGTGTGTACTTATTAAGTTTACTACTAATGGAAAAATTTTCGTTGTGTAAATATTCATCATGACTAAACTAATAACAAACAAAAATTAACTGTTACCATCGAATTTGATTACATAGTTTTAATATTAATTAATAAAATGTATAAAAATACTAACAATGGCTTCTGTCTAAAAAGAATGAGAATAAAATCGATGAAGTATGCTGGAAGGTAATGGAAGAATATCACACATAGCATGTGATTTAGCCAGCTTGATTTGATGGAGCCGTCTGGATACCATAGCATCATAGTGTAAGGGTTCTCATAGACGTGTTTTCTGCCTGAAAATTTCATGAGTCATATAAATGCAAAGTAATCAACGTCTACAGTAGTGGATATATCAATGACATTATCTACTTGCATAACAGCTGTTAACAGAGACGGATTTTTCATATTGATATGCTTTTAAAGCTGCATTGAAGAATGCAATAGAAAATTAACTAATACCATATCTACTGTGGAAAGAAAAAAGGACGTAACCTACATAGAGCATATTGTAGATGGGGCACGAAAAAGTTTATTTAATAATTTTAAGCCAAAATCGAAACATTGCATAAGCACAATTTTGAAGTGCAGAAGACTAAAACTAGTATTTCATTTACTCAATATGATATTCATTTAATAAGTTATTTAAGAAAAACCAACATAATTGATTAGGTGGAAGCCCTTTTTACTGGTCGCTAATTTCACAGGCCTTCCTTTTTTCAAACTCAAAAACTAAATTTAGACACTAATTCGGCATTTTCAGGTTATATCCTTTTGCTGGAATGTGTATTAAGTTGAATTCATTCTGATTATCGAATAGAAGCTATTTTAATAAATTGAGGGCTATGTCCTTTCTAACTTCCACTCTCGATATGCTATCCCACCTCTTATTAGCATGTTATAATTGTCATGAATCCATAAGATTTTTGAACTTTTGAACTATAAAGACTATTAGATATACATTTGATTCACCCGCTTCATCTTTACACCTAGTCTTAATTAGGTGTATACCTAAGCTCTGATTCCGAGAAGTTATTTACTTTATTCGATGGTAATATCCCTGGAGTAAATATAAATTACTCAAGATTTAAGTTCCCATGCACTCAAGTGAGCTGAGACTACAAAACTGTCTTTTGAAAGTTCATGTTTACTAAAATTGGTTTCTTAACCTAAAAATAATTACTATTTAGTGTAATAGAGATTTTTTTAAGCTTACCAAGAGCCAAAGCTTCACCCCATGATATCGGATTGACTCCGGATTCTGTTATGTTACAGACTGTGAGTTCCTTAGATCTGAAACAAAAACGTTCTTTAGAATTGTAAAGACTTAGTCGACAGACAATGACAAAGATGAGAAGTTTTTGTTCCTCCAGTGAATTAATAATTAATTATAGAATGCTTTTTCTTTCATTATTCTCTATTATTTCATGCCCAGGATGCAAGTATATAATATGGCATAATGAATTTGAAGCATGCCATAACTTTACAAGGCCTTAATTGAAGTGTACTAGAATTAGCATGATTCCTATACTGATGAAAAGAAACGTCCTTGTTAACCGCTTGAAAATTCCCAATCAGATATTTTAAATTACATAAGTCAACCAATCTAATAGATTATCAAACAAAATTTATTTTTTCGTTTCAATTAATATATGGTATATAATATATAATATACATTTATCCAGAAGATGTGATTGGCATCCAGCAATTTAACACATATATGCAAGTAGGTAATTATCAAAGAAAACATTAACAGATCTTGAAGGAGAAACCATCATAGGCTGTTAAGAGTTGGGAAGTAAAATGGCTTGAAGTCAATTTCTTTGTTCGCATGGGTACCACAAATTTAGAAAGAATGAATCTTTTCTTTAAAGAAGTGCTTCATCATTTCATCATACATCACAGTGCTATAGTAGTTTAGATTATTTAAAAGAAAAATTAGAGGACATATAGTTAAATAAATATTATAATCTCTTACTCACGTTGCTTTTCCAGCTTTGAATGCTAAAGCAATCAGAGCATTGGCACAAACATCTACCGGCATTATATCGGCCAAATAATGTTCTTTACAATGCATTGATCGTAATACTCCTAAAAAATAAAATGATGTTTAATTAAATATATTAAAAGTTTTTGATTTATAGTAATATAGATACAAACAATAATGTAATTTTTAGATTTAATTTTAAATTATTTGAACCTGTGCTTTAAACAATTGTGTACCTATATTGTACACTTCAAAACACATCAGACACTACTTGTTAATTTTTTATGTAGTTGTATTTAAAAGACTATAAATTCTTGATCTCTGGTGCCAACTTCACGACATTAAACTTATCATTGTTCAATATGAGTAATTTAAATTGAAGCAAATAATTTGTATGGTATAATCCTTAACAATCTTCTTGCAATAATAAAAAGTTTTTAAAGTAGTTTAACCTTTCCCTGCTCCAACAATAAGTCCTGTGGGTCCATTAAGGTTTTCTATCCATCCTGGCATCGGTTCTTGGAGCGATGCGATTACTACAATCATAGACATTAGTAAACAGCATGCAAAATGAGAATAACACGCAGATTACACCGAAAGATTTGGCTGTGTTTTGAGGCATTCAACAATGAAACGCTTTTACAACAAAAAAATGGTCGCTTGATATAAACTATGTATCATAATAGCCTTTCTAAAATGATCTCTCTCTATTTTTAGCTATCTTTTTAAAAGCTATTTCTTAACAATGATAAATAAGCATAGAAACATAACCATAAAAACATAAGGAGTAATGCCCCTTAGTATATTTGAAATAACTAGATAACTAGACTAATCTAGATTAGCACCTCTGCTGTATAAAAATGACAAAACTGGTTTCATGTACAGATTACATTACCAAAATAGTACTTGAAACCAGGAATTGGAGTACTTACCTATAGAGGGCCTGGCGATGACTATAGGAAAATCTTCAGCATGTAAGGAGACTAAATGTTCAGACAAACTTTTACTGTAGGCATATGTATTTGGTAGACCTCCAAGTAATCTGTAAGAAATTATTTCTTTTTTAATCATGAATCATATATATAACACCAGAGATGTAAATAGCCTATGGCCATAAGCACCTTGTTCTAGAAAGGCGCGAAAACGATTGACTGACATTTTTTTATTAAATTAAATCATATATTTAAGTCCTTTTTTATCCAAAATGAGTTTGTCAGTGTTTAAGCCTACAGAGTGAGAAACGGTAATTGATGATATAAAAAATCCAAATTTGATACTGTAGAATCATATTTAATAGCACTTCTGATTGTTCCCATAAGAGGCATTTGTGCCCGATCATAAATTGTGCCAAAAATAGATCTCATTTTTCTACACACGTGTACTTATAAAAGGCGCGTTTTCGTTGACTGGCCATAGGCGCCTTCATTACTAGTTACGCCTTTACAATATAAAGATCATAGATAATTTAACGTGAGTCTTAGCCACATTCAAAATATCCGGTTGCTCTTGTTTACTGTAAAATATGCTTTGTATAGAACTGCCAACATTGGACACCTTCAGAAAATGTCATTTCCTTCATTATTTAACTGAATGGACACAAACTTTATAAAGAGTTTGTGATGTGACAATAACGCATACTAGTTGTTTTTTTCTTTATTTTTTATGTTATAATATAAATCATGTATCTGTGTCTATACCATTGCATTGATAGATATATCAAGTAATCAATAATATCTTTTGAAATATGTTTTCAAATCCAATTTCCTTCAGTTGATTTCTAAATTTCTTAGTATATTTAACTTACTTTGGCGTGATGATATCCATCATGTCCTCGTCCATCCAGGAAACCATTTCGATAATTTTATCAGGATTGTGAGGAGGAGGGTAACAGCATTCTTCCAACACTTCTCTGTTGCAGTGGCAGTAGGCGGTAGAAACATGAACGAAAACCTGTGACAGAACACATATTAGCACCAAAAATTTTATTGGTATCCTCAAATTTCATACATCAATAATTCACAAATCAAGCTGAATACAAAAATAGTCTAATTGATAACTTTACCGCTCTGGCTAATATTGATCTGTACGTCCCTGATAACTACCTCAGAAATCGAGAATATAAGCTGTTTTTCATTGCTGAAGCAACGGTGATGTTTAATGAGATTGCCTCGAATATTGATATCTTCCAACTATGTGAGAATGAGTTTAGATGGATGCTATTATATACAATATTAGAATAGAGTCTGTCTAACTTACTTTATAGACACTCTCCTTTCTTCTGTATTTAAAAAAAAAATTCTCTTTATACTCTTTCTTATATTTTTATAATATAACCTTTTAAATTCTGAATTATTCAAAACTGGTAAACTTCCATGTGTCAGTTTTAAATAATTCAGAATTTAAAATCAATTTCCATCAAGCACCATCAGTCGAAAATATTAATTAATATAACCTTTGTTTTTTATGTGTTTTCTTTTAACATGTTTTTAATATTTATGTTATAATCATATTTATATCGTGTTGTAAATGTATTGGACTTATAATTTGTAATGTTGCAGTATGTATATAATAAATAAATATGAAATGCACATTTAAAATCCATTATATTCCTAATCCGGGGGCTCTGTTCATGGAGGTCTAGTGATCCAGTAAATTCTGTCCCCACTTGCTTTACTCGTATTTACCGTATAAAATATGTATTGGTTTTTTTTGTCGGATAAAATCAAGTGATGATTCAATTGTTGAATTGATGAATAGCAGTGAATTACAGACAGTTAAATATTTTAATATATTTTTATAGTTTTTTAAATTTTTTGAAAAAAATACTTACATCTAAATTTTTTATTTCTTTTGCTAGATGTAAAACTTTTTTTGTTCCTAAAGTATTTGTCGTTACAGCTCCTTTCAATTTTTGGTCAAATCTGTAAGAAAGATGAGAAATGTTTTTATTGAAATTTTTATAATTTGTCTCCTAAGTAATTGAAAAGTAAGGGTACGCACCTGATGCCATGTTGAGTAATCTATATTATTAAGTATTTTGAATATTATAAATTCGTAAATGTATATTTTTTATATTGTTTATTGGAAAAAATAAATGGGATACTTGTTCATCTATATTTATTGGAACGCATACTCAGTGGCGGATTTACTACTTGAGAGGCCCCAGGCGCAATTCAATTGTCAGGCCCCCTTAGGTGGAATCATTTTTGATTTGTTTTAAATCTCACCTTTTTTTCGTATTTAATAGTGATGTGCGGTACCAGTACTCATGAGTACTCGTAGGTATCGATTTTTTTTGTAAGTACTCGATTCCAAGTATTGGGTACTTTTGTACTCATTCACTTTTGTAAATACTCATAATTAGGAATTTCGCTTTCTCGTTTTTATTTTAACATTCGTACATTTGTCAGCATATTAATGGCGAGACCTTTTTTTAGGTCTCATGTATATAATTAACAATACATTAATATGGATTAAAATTTCTACGTTCGTAGATTCGTCCAAGTTTTTGTAGTGAGACTTTTTTTTAGCTTTCTTTCAAGTAATTTGGAGGCCCCTTCAATTGTGCACCGATAGATAAATCTGTTACTAAGTATACCCTAATAATGTATGAACTTCAAACATCATATAACACGAAGTTTTTCTGGAATCATATGAACGCGCCATCCGAAATTCAAGTGTATTTAAGGATAATCGTGCAGCGAAATCGACAAGATGTGGTTTATTATTTTTTAAATTTACTCCATTAAAGTCGTAAACGTTTTATTGTTTGTTTTACTTAGTGGCATATAAGAAACAAAAGGTTGAGACATGCTGATATGGATAGTTTAAAACCAATGATAATGTCTAATGGATAAGCACTGTTGTGAATTTTTAAGTGTCGACCTTAAAATCTCTACACGAGTGACTTTTAATTTCCATGCAAATAATGACAATCCACTGTTCAATCCGTGATTGTACTTTAAATTTGCATTTTAATTCCCCCTATGGATTTCTTTGTTATCGATCATTCATTTTGTCACCATAATCGTAAATCAAGCGTAACTTGTGCCAGGACCGATTCAAGGAATTATTACGCCACGTTATTATTAATATAAAAAAATATTTCGAATATTGATATTTTGAGGCTCTTTCTTATAACTAATTACTATTTAATTTGGGCCATAAATTCTTCAAAGTGAATTGTCTAACAAATAGTGTTAATATGCAATTACTTTGTAAATATTAATGTCATAAAAGGGTTTGAAAGGTATTGTTAATATTAACAACTATTTAAGGACTGACTGCAATTTGTCCGTACGATTTTATTTAATCAACAATATAATGAAATAAAGGCATTTATAAAAGAAATGAAACTTAACAAGTATATTCTTTACATTGATGTAACTTTATTCCAATTTTATATATTAATCCAAGAATTTCAGTTTCAAATAACCATTACTTTTAATATTTCCAAACATTTTCTTAAATTATTACGTGCTATGTTTGTCAGTACCCACTAAAAACAAAGGCTAATTATTAAGTTTATGATATTGTTTATTGTTTATGATACATGTATGTAAAAATTACGATATTAAACTAATTATATTTATACTAATTGTACTCGTTATTCTTATTATTAGAATAATGCATAACACTAATTGGATATTGGCGTAAATATAAGTAACGAGCAAATAAACAAATAATCGAACGCATACAATTTAGTTGCTTTATTGTTCATCTTTGTATTTATTTTAGGATGCCATTATGAAGAAAAAAAGACGAGATAAGGTGAAAAATGAATCTCAAAGAACCAAAAAATATCTACACGTTTTTTGAAGTCGACATATGAACGATATTCCTTACATATATTATATTATATAGAATGTCAGACAAAACCATCACTAGTTCTTATTATATTATAAATATTATAATTGAGGTGCTTAAAAGCAAAAACGCCTTTATCAATATCATTAAAGTGATTTGCTCATATTAAATTAATATTGAAAATATTAATGTAAGCATTTTTGCTTTTTTGAAGTCACGTCCGCTTCCAAAGTGGAGCATATGGATCTACACAGTGTGAAGACGTATTGACAGATTGTGTTCATAACAATCGTTTGTCAGACATTTACTCAACCCAATGAGTACCCAAGTCACATTTTTAGATTTTTGGAATCCAATGGGGAGTCGAACCCGCATTCCCCAGATTACTCTCTCAACTCTAACGGGGGACAAACATGTCAGCATCATCTAATATAATATATACAACGGTTTATTCAAACTCAAATATTATATGACATACATACACACTTAATTATTAGAATACGTAATTAGAGTGCCACAATCGAATTTAATTAATATTTCTTTGTTATACATTTAATTTTTTTCTTCCAAAATAAGTTATTAATATTTTTTTCGATTTTTACATTTAAGTTGGCGCTCGGATTTTTGTTAATATGCATGCTCTGTTTTAGAATCCAGCCCTGTCATCTAGTCAGTATGCTTACGTCTCTACACAAAATAACAACATCCTTATTGTTATCAATCTGTTATGCAGACATGACATTGTCGTGATTTAATTAACATTTCTAGTCATTATGCAACAATGGCGGAATTAAATTTGCTTTGTCTAGTCACATTATTTTAACACGATCGCAAATGCTAATTATTAAAGCGAATCTTCACACTAATTGCACAATTAATAATTGTGTCATAGATAAACATTTTTAGTAGTCTGGCGACAAAAAAAGAGAATATACTATATCAGTTTGACATTGAAAAAAAAGACAACGAATATGTTAGGTTAATTTAGGTTAGGTGAGGTTAGGTTAGGTTTGGTTGTTAGAACAAACGTAAAAATTGCGTTGGTCATTTTTTATGATAGTGAGAAGAACGTAAAATAAATATTTTTATAAAATAAAATAGATTAAATACAATTAATTGATAAAATTTTGAGACGAAAATTTTTTACAGGTAAATATTGTTTGATTTTTTTATAAAAATGAATTTTTGTATCAGTGGCTGTTAAAATACGAAGTTTTTTTGATTATAAAATATATTATCGATAAGACTGAGGCTACGATAGATGCCACGGCGTCAGAGCGATAGCAGCTGAGCGTCTACAACAGAGATGCAAAATAGCTATAAATAGGTGAGTGAGCAAGTGAGCAAATTGTTGTGAGATATACATATATAACACTAGAAACTATAACACTAGCTCTGCCCATCTTGGTCACTTGATCACTCACCTATGTATAGCTATTTTGCATCTCTGTTGCCGACGCTCAGGAGCTGTCGCTCTTCTAGGATCTATCGGAACCTTAGCCTGATACTAAAAATTATAAATGAAATGTTGAATATAAAAATATAAATGAAAGTGGTCACTCGGGTTATTGTTAAAGATATCATAGAGTGGCGTAGATAGCGAAGGGCAGTTGGAGCAGTTACTTCAGGCGCACGACTCATGAAGGGGCGCAAAATTAGAAAGAAGTAAACCTTCAAGGTAGCATAAGAGCTTAAAAAAACTAGAAACTAAAATTTCTGGAAGGAAGTAAAAAAAAATAAGGTAGCGTGAAAGCTAAACAAACGCGAAACCATAGGGGACGTCGCGATTTTACGTGCTCCAGGGCGCTGAATATGTAGCTACGCCAATGGTACCATAAAATATTTATATTTACCTGACATTAGCAGCACAGTGAAATACGACAGATACGTTGTCGATGATTTCTTGTCTATCTTGTGTCGAAATTGCGAGAGTTTCATGTAAGATGTCAGCTTTGATCGCAATTATCGTTGACAGCTTTTCTGGTTCGTTGTTTCTTAATGTGTCGAATACCTGAAGTAATATAAAAATCGTATTAGTGTTATTTTGCCATCGACAAAACCAGCATCTAGTGTCTTGGATGTCCCAGGAAATGTCTCTCATCTGTCTGTCACAAGTTTCCTCCAGTTCCTCAGCTTCATAAATTATTTCAGTTTCTCTTTCACTCTAATGAATATGATACTATTGAAGAGCCAATATATAATTAAATAATTAATATCTTTGACTGATGGTGCTCGATGGAAATTGATTTTAAATTCTAAATTATTTAAAACTGGTAAACTTCCATATGTGAAATATTTGGAAGTTTACCAGTTTTGGAGCAGCAACCCCACTTATTTTAGCTATAAGCCGCCACTGTCGAAGAGAGAGATAAGGTTATTATGAGTGTATATTTTTGGGGCTAGCAAAATAAATATATATTTGATTATCTCTAGCGTCAACGCAAAATAAGATTTTAAGTTAATATTTATTTCCAATGTAATATAAAAATATTTTCATCGATTTAGTAAACAAAGCCATAAATAATTTTATGAAAATAAAACAATATTATTATAAACAGGTCATACATCAAAGTATGAGTATGAAATCGTGCAATAATATCGACTGTAGAAAGGAAAAAGGACGTAACCCACATAGAACAAATTTTACAGGAGGCACAGAAAACGTATATTAAATGATTTTGGGCCAAAGTCAGAATATTAAATAGATACAACCTTAAAGATCAAGAAGACTAAAACTGAAAAGTTTTATTTGTCCAATCTGATATTAAATAATTTAATACGTCATTTAAGAAACGCCTATAAATTTATTGTAGTGGTCCTGGCCGTAAATTTGACAGGCCCTGCTTAATAATTCGGCATTTCTAGTTATGTAGTGTATTAAGTATTCATCGTAATTATCGAAAAAGCTTTTTCGATAAAGCTGAAGGTGATGCATACAACGCTTATAATGACAACACAAAAAATACAATTTAATTTAAAATAACTAAAATAACTAAAGCTACCTGACAGTTCAAGAAATCTTCCAATCTTTCCTTGACGTCTTTCCCTCTCTTTGGTCTAAGAAGTAAATAGAGCTTCTTCCCCGGGCAAACTCTCAGGATCCTTTCAACCAGAACTTTTCCAAGGAAGCCAGTCGCACCGGTTACCAGAATGTTGCGACTCTTGAACCAGCCTGCCACTTCTGAAGCACCATTTTCATCCGCCATTTTAAACTCACTTTTGTGCAAAGTTTTACACACTCCACTTTATAAGTAATTATATTAATATTTTAAAACACTTTATTACACTTGTAGTAATCGATATTATCTCAATAGATATCTGAAATAAAATAGAAAAATATATTTTAATTAAATATTGGAGAAAGCCATAAAACTAATTCGCAAAAAGACAAAAGAAATTATAAATTTTATCGTCTACTTTAAAAGACATTCTTGTAAAACAATTTATCGAAACCAACATTACACTTAATATTCTGTTTAAGGCAATATACATATGTATGGATAAAAAACAACTATTACACATCATTTTAATTAAGCCACTTGAGTTTTGCAAATAAAATAAAATATAAATAAAGAAACTAAGACTTAAATAATAATTAAAGTTTTAATTTACGTTTAAAGTTGAAAAGCATATAGCAGTTATTGTATGAATACAATTTATCTTATCATTCACTAAAAGACTACGTAATGTGCCCATTATCCACCCTTTCCGTCCTTACACCTGGTCTTAATCAGGTATATTCCGGAGCTCTGATATCGAGAAGCGATCTATTGTATTTGACGGGAATTTTCCGGAAGTAAATATGAATTACCCAAGACTTAGGTTGCCACACATTGAAGTGTGCTGAAGTTAAAAGAAATAGAATGAGAAAAAAAAATAGTGGAAAAAAATGGAGATTTATTTGGTCAAGCAGTTTATGTAAAGAGATCATCACGCTCCCCGTATGACGCGGCAAGCTTTTTGAGCAAAGCAATGGAATTCGCCCTCTAAAAGACTGTTTTAAAATGAAAATACCACTGGCCCGAAACGTCTTCTTATTAGTCTTATTATTTTGGTTGATTTTGACACGCAGCCAAAAAAGGTTGCCAACGCCTTATCTAAATTATAAAGTACATTATTCATATGTGTCACATTTTACGAGGATCCAAATACGTATGAAAATATTTGTCAACCATGGTAGCGTAGCTATCGAGAAGCAGTTGGAGCAGTTGCTCCTGGCGCACAAATCATGGGGGGCGCAAGGAGCCAACAACACACAGGATGCGTAACGATTTTACTTGCTCCAGGGCGCTGAATATGTAGCTACGCACAGTTCAACTATCCATCACTGAATCAACGTTGCCTGGTGATGCTGTGGTGTTCTTTGTTTGATATTCAACTAAAATAATTGATTTTCTCAAAAAATAATTGATGCTAACCTAGATGTTTCTATTATAATACAAAATTGGTTATAAGATAGTTTAACAACGGCACAGCAAAAGGGACGAAAAATAAATAGGATTAAATGATATCAAAGCTCCAGGATACACCTGATTAAGACCAGATGTAAGGACGGGGCGAATGGAAAAAGGCCACATTTACAAAATAGAAACACACTGAAAGTTTACTCGATATCTGTCTTGATAAGTAAGTCACTTGTAAATGAACTGAACGAGTATTTTGCTAAGTTATTTATATTAGATTTAATACTACAGCGTTATATCACTAATTATCTTTTACGCTGAAATACTGTGAGAGATTGATTTGAAATGTGAAAAATACATCTAAATAAATGATAAATTAGTAACAGATAATTGATGTGAAAACATTAAAAGAGTTTTAATGTGGTTGTTAGACAGGCGATGCATTTTGTTCAAACTCGTTCTTTAGAGAAAGTAAAGGAGGCTACATACGTTCAAGTTTGCATGCACAATCATTTGTGTGTGACCATTATTTTTCAACATTACTAATTTTAAGTAATCTTATGTGTATTTGATGTAAACTGTAAGACCGGCCATGACTATCTATCGATATAGAATGAAATAACAAATAAACCATTGATATGGGATGCTTCAATTATTATTATTGCTTAATATTAACATGCTAAACTTGAACAACAAAATGCACTGACTTTTTAAAATTAATAGTTTATATTAACTGTTTTTCATTCTTAAATGCAGGACTATCCTGCCAGTAGTCATGCTAAGTGTGATGAAGATGTTTAATGAGATTGCCTCGGATATTGATATCTTCCACCTGTGTGAGAGTAAGTCTGTACTTTTTTCGATATTATTTGTTGTACACTGTTAGTGTGCAGGTTAGGAAAAACAATAGTTACTTTTTTTGGCTCTTGCTAATGTTGGTCTGTATGTCCCTGATAACTACCTAAGAAATCGGGAAC
>JAGVSQ010007875.1:0-14904 GCA_022683975.1 Rhyacophila evoluta
TTATTTTTACACTATTATTGATAACACTATTAGTGTGTCCGTATACCAATGTGTATATTACAGTGGATCATATGGAAATAATATGAAGATGACGTGTCTTAACGTTGAGTATATGGATCTCCGCAATGTAAAAAAATATATAAACAAATATTTCACTAAAAAATAATATTTTAAACTAATTTTCAACCCAATCCATCTATTACTGCATCATTAGAATTTTTAAATCCAGCAACTGCTTAAATTAAGCCCGAAATCTCCATCTCTGGAGCGAGCTAATCTTTAGGCCACTGGTTAGAGAAACTATTATCAAAATAAGGTTATCTATTAACAGCTACAAGCTACTGCTGATAATACATTTAAGTGTGCCCTCCATCCACCTGCCTCGTTCTTACATCTGGTCTTAAATAGGCGTATTCTAGAGCTCTGATTTCGAAAAGTGATCTATTTTATTCGACGGAAAAATTCCGGGAGTAAACATAAATTACCGAAAACTTAGGTTGTTACGCACTTAGGTGCACTAAAATTTAAAAAGGAAAATATAAGTATTATTTATACTGTCAAATAGTACTATAGGTACATAGCATAAATAGCAATTAAATAAGTTTTTCATAACTGCCAATTAAATACTAGCTATATAATATTGAATCAACAGGCATTATACTAGTCAGTTTTGACTGTATTGTTATATTAAATCTAAAAAATAGTTATTAATATTTATAATTTATTTATTATATTCTTTGCTAAAATCAATTTGGTAAAGCGATAGAAATCAATTGATTATTGTTCAGAATTTATTACCCATTGAAAATGTGATTTAGGTGAATTTGTATCACTTATCTGAAATTTTTGATTTATGTAGCCCAAAGCAAAACAAATAAATTTTATTGGAGAATTTTGATTTCACGTTACCTGAAATACTTTCTATTCTCTGAATCACGTATTGATAGTTGTGGATACGTCTCACGATACTAGTAATTACGTCTGGAAAGTTAATTGATTTATTTAGATATAAATGTATAATATTTTTAGCTTCAAAACAATGTGTATTAAAAACATGGTATCAATCGAATTTTTATGTCCGAACGTACATCGCATAGACTGCAATTCTTAAAAAATATTTTTGTCTTATTTTTAGAGTATGTATTAGTTTTCATAATTAATCGCTCAATACGGTAGAATTTTAGTCCTGACTTATTTTAAATTACAACTATAGAATTTAAGCGCATTATTATATAACTCGACCGCTAATAAAACTCAAATTTATTATATTTAGTACACTTATGGCGTGGTATATAAATAAATATGTCAAGTAAATTATTTATATTTTTATTCTTTTTCCATATCCGTTTCCTAAGTGAAGCATATAGACATCACATGCCACCTCAGAGAACTCCGACAGTATTTTTGCGCCCTCTCGGATTATTATTTACATCTAGGAATTCTACCGAATACACACAGAGTTTATCAATTTTCTAGGACGCTGATTAAAATAATATTTTTAAGACATGTACTTACAAAAATAGAAAAGATAGCACATGAATCTCAATAGTGAGAAGATAATAATTCGAGAGATAGATTATATAGATCACCGGTTCCAAATTACGTTCGTTAATTACTCGGCCATCATATAAACAATGTTACATAACAACATATGAATAATAATAAGGATTTTTCTTAACAAATATTTTTTCTTAAGAAGTAAGTAAATTTTGACAAATCATCAATTTGGCAAATGGTGCTCTTTATTCAAATGCATAACGATGTTTTAAAATGAAAAAAGTTTACACATCAGCTCAAATTCAGTAATTTAAAAACTTTTTAACTATAAATAGTATCGAAAAAAGCTTTTGCAATTGATATAAATATAAAATAAATATGGCTCTAACAAAGAAGTTACATAGTTTCTTTAAAACAAAACTAACTAAACTACATATTAAGAGGACTAAATAATAATAAAAAATATTACAGAATGTTGGCTTAATAGCATTTTGTAAACTGTATGTGTGTGAAAATTATATGAGATGAAGTGAAAACGCTTTGTATTGAAACTCGAACAGGCTTTTGGAATCCCTAAAGACCGATTCTTCAATACAAAGCAGTTTCTATTTCACTCATAATTTTCTACGTGAGTCTGGTCTGCTTGCAATGGTCAAGGTTATTTTTTACTTGTGGCTATCTTTACAGAGCTGTAGCATTGAATAATAAAAAAAATATTGGACCCCAGAGTGTTGAATAGATGGAGAACAAAAATGAAATATTCATGCGTGGTTTTTGGATATAAATAAACAACTTTGAATAGTACTTACCAGGAATTCGAGCTACATTTTTTTGTATTCTTTTTGATGCATCGTCATTGTATATATAAACTTATTTCTGAAATCATAAACTTAATTAAAATCAAATTATATTTTACCATATTTACTCCAAAAGTATAACATATACATCTACGTGGCTTAAAAATGGCCACCCCAGAAAAGGAGTATATCGATTTCTACGATGTGAGATTTTTTTCACGAGAATCCAAATAATTTCACAACCCAATGAATATCTATCTGGTCCTGCATTATAAAAACCAACAGACGTGGGAATCAATCCAGCACTCCCCAGATATAAGGTTTATATGCTTTCCCTTTATCTACTGGGAAGGAAAAAATTAAATAATATTTTAAGTATCCGAGATATATATTTAAAATAAATTGATGCTGCAACCTAGAATGAAATTGAGCGATCTTCTTATTTGTATGCTTTTAGTAATTTCAGTCCAGATTATCAACTTCAAGAATATTTACAAAAAAATTTATTGCTTAACCGTCTGCATTTAGTATATTTCAGACCTCATTGTTTTTTCAGTTGTTTGTAAAGAAGCTTCTTTGAAGATTGGAAATTTTTTATTCCTAATGATCAGCTCTTCTTTGTTTTTAATAAAACTGTAGATATAGTAAAATAGTATACTATAGCCTTTCAAAACGTCAGATTTTAAGATTTTAACGGTTAAGAAAAAGTACTAAGTAGTAAACGCAATAGTAATAATGTGAAAGACATCTACAGAACATATTTATTTTCATTGTCATATGATCTATCAAGGAGTTAATGTTGGATTTTTCTCGCTAAATCAAACCACGCTTCTCTCGGCATCTATTTCCAAAGCTAAGTATACAGTGTTCTCTTATTTTTTTAATGTAATAATAACTCGATATCAAACCAATAAAACTTTGAGCTTACAAGCAAATGTTACATTTGAACATTTTAATTTTTTTTTTTATCATTTATTTTATCACACTCCTATCACAAAATAAAAACTGATAAATATGTAATTGAAACTGATTTAATGGATGATTTTTAAGTTTTCTCAAAAAACTACTGTAACATCAACTACAATAAATACAAAGTTTATATTTCCACATTGTTATCCAGTGTTCACTGAAACGGCATTCATCCATTTTATCAGCCGACTGGCTCCCATTATCCACAAATAATAGCAACAAAACTTCTATGTGAAATTTTAAATCCTTCTTATAAGTTCTATATTCTGAAGAATTTTTATCGCTTTCCAGCAAGAGTAATGCATGAATTTACAAAAAGCATATGTTTTTTCAGGGATTTAATTCAGAAAACATTCCAAGCACTCGCTTGTATTTTTATTCAATCCACTTTCCAAGACATCGGTCTTTCTATTCTGTTTGCCTTGAGTATATTTTGATAAAATAAATACACACACGGCTTGTTTTTGCTATCGTATGACATGTTTTCTCGAAGATATGATATTTTAAAGTAAAAGCTTCTTTTTAAATTTTACATTTTTGACTGTGTAAGTAAGCTTTTCTTAGCTTTATAGTTGAAAGACATATTTTATTCAACAGTTTTATGTTAATTTATTTTTTTACATTGTTTAAAGGTAACAAATTAAATCCTTAATTTATTTTTTTGCATGCTTGTATGGACCAAATTCCTTTGAATATAAGAAAATCTTTACATTTTAATATTTGATAACAATGAATTATTTAATATTCTCGACTGATGGTGCTTGATAGAAATTGATTTTAAATTCTGAATCATTTAAAACTGGTAAACTTCCATATGTGAAATACCACATCCTGTTAATATATGTATGAACGTATGTGGTTTTATATATTCACGCTGATTTAGTTTTAAATACTTTTTCCAAAAGCTCATATCTATTATACCGTGATATTAATTTAAAAATGTACAGAGTTATAGCAGATAACCAGCTGTTATCAATCAGTGATTAACAGTGCAAGTACAACCTGAATTTAGGTACAATTATAAAACAACTAAACACAAAATCTATTTCCGGTTGGACGAAGCCCACACAAATGCAAACATTATCTGTGACTGACAGGTAATTATTATTGCTGCATTTGCAGGTAGATGGATTATTTTATCAAAATCGGTTCCGATGGAATCATGCAAGGCTTCCGAGCACCCCCACTCCCTGCACCAAATTTCTATGTGTTCGTAATGGCTTTCAGATTTATTGAACAAACATGTTATTCGCTGACTTTTCCCACTGCATGTCGTGCTGTCGAAGAGACATCGGCCGATACAAAATAATATATTACTTACTAAGTACCCATCAAATAAATGAAATATGTTTTATTCTATAATTGAACATTGTCATTTTATCTATATAGGCTTTTTTTAATAGATAAGTTCAATACATCTGCAACACTAGAAGAAATATCTATCATATGTTCTGTAAATTTTTTAGTTTAATTTCTGTTGGTTTTATAATGATTATTATGCAACGTCATTCACCGTGTTTACTGACCTAATTTTTGATAAATACACTCTATTAAATAAACATATTCCGAAGAATGATATATTTTAGTGGATTATTTTACAACATTTCAGCTTAATAATGTATTGTCAAAATTTTATGCAGGTTCGGAAACGTGCTGCAGATATCTCAAAGGTTTTTAATCTTAAATGTTAAAAGAGTATTATACAACACTTAGTAAAATATAATCAAATAATATAATTTTATTCATTTTTAAAGTGTTATAATACAAAACGAGACAAACATTGATTCATAAATTCTTGACATCTTTTTTCAGGAACTAATATATGTCATCATAAAGCTATTGACTATATTTCAGTTACAAAATCATTTGATTGAACTCCATTATACAACAGCAATGTTAATTACACATGTTATATAAAGTGCACAAAGGCTTTTTATATCTTTGGCCCAATGCTAAAAGTGTATATGACAGATTTTGGCCGTTCTTATTGGTATCAAAAAGCACTATATAATTTTCCTATTTTAATATAATACTCGAAAATAACTACGTAATTATCTGCCTTAAGCTCATGTATATATATAATATAACCAGACATTCGTGATCTTTAACGTTCACGAAATACAGACAATATATACAATATATATGACATAGACAGTTCTAGCAATCTGGAGCTTTGAGAACATACAATATTTGGTCACACATCTGTTTTTAAATAATTAAAAGCATATTATTATATACCATTGTGAGCTTTCGCAGTAGTGAGGATTGTTAGGGATAATAAATTTTCAGCATGCTCAATCATCTTGCGGTACAGTTTTGAAACCTTCATAGAGTAATTTGTTCAACTATGACAACAAAGTTACCATCTCTGATAATTTATATGGAAAGTGTATTCTCGACTTTGAGTCGCGTGGTACACTGTCAATGTTATTGTGATTGTATCATATCGAAAATCAAGTACAGCCCTCCCATACAATGTTTATCATTCTGTGGTAATAAATCATTCTGCAGGCTCGAGAGCTGTCTGGTTTCAACTAGACATGAGTATCGGTGCTACGTGCAAGCTTTATAACGAGCTTTACAAAAGATAAGCTATTGCAAAAGTTTCACGTATAATATACATGTATTGTTTGCTTAAAACGATAATGCTGTGAAATTGCAGGTTTGACTCCCAGTACTGCTAGATTTTTAATAATTTAAACATGCAAGACTACATGTCCAGTAAGTAAACTAATTGGTTAATCTGATTTCGATGAAAAATGATCTAACCTGCATAATATTACAGCTGACCATAGTGTACATCATGAAAGTCTGCTAAATACTATCTATAAAATATTTTCGGTAGATATACGGAATACAAGCATAATTTCGGAAGACGTGACGAGAAAATTGAAAAGTAACAGGGATGCTCGGAGTTTCTACTGGGTATTTATATACTCCACTATAAAGGTGGATATAGAGGACTAAAAAGAAGAATCATAAAAAAATATACCTTTTTAATGATAGCAGAGTGAAATATCGAAATGCAAATAGGAAAAGCAATGGCCATGTTCCACCTAAGTGAGAGTGAGTATAGATTAATGTTGCTTTACAAATTTCTAAAATAGAATCTGTCTAACTTCCGATGTAAAATTTCTTTCTCTTTAAAGTTCTTTATTCTGATTAAAACTTGATATTTTTAATTCTTAATTTTTTAAGCCAATTTTTGCAATTTTTAATCTTACCTCTCATGTTATTTTTTTGTAAATAAATGTATACTCTTGTGCTATACACTTTACGTTGCGAATATGTTGAGTTTTTAATTTTTAATATCTTAAGTATGTAAAATAAATTAAATTAAAAAAATAATAAATTACACTTGCGGAAATATGCTCCATATTTAATAGGATAAGTTATTAGTATTATAAAATAATATTATATTTAACTCAACTCTCAAAGCTCTTTTTCGCCATGAGTCATCTTTGGCAGATTATCCTAAGCCACGTATCAGACAGGGTTTAAACATCGCGCGTCGAAAGGCTCAGTGGAAAGCTCCCGATATGAATGCGAATTCACGACGATGTAATTTTGGAAAGCTTTGATTTTTAAAGGAAACTACCTACATAGTAAATACCATATCTAACCTAACTGATTGATTTTTTAGTAAGAAATTTGTGTTATTCTAAAATTAAAACCAGTAAAAATCACTAATATCAAGTTTTCAATGGATTTATATTTTATTTTTGGATTCAATCGTTAAATATTTATATAATGAATCACATAATTTATATAAATGTATATTAAAACTCTTTATTGACAATAATGTCTACACCTAAATAAGAAAAAATGTATTTTGTTACTTTAATGATTTATTTAAATATTTAAGAATGAATGAATATAATAGCAAATTGTTTCCTAGTATAATATATGATTTTACTGATTTCATTTCGTAAAGCCTGCATAATTCTGAACAGACGTGTAACCCATATAATAATTTTCTGCCAATAGACCATCGAGAATTGTGACAAATATCAGCTGTCTGCGAAGCTTATTGAAGGTGTTTCTGCACATGTCAAGAGTTATTGAGCCAGGCCAATCAAAATCAAGCTTCATTAATTTCACCAAACCTATTTTGATAGACACGAGGGTATAAGCCTATTCGTTCGACGATCTGATACGCACAGAGTGTAAGAAAATTCTTATTACAAAACTATTCACAATTATTTTTTACGCTTAAATATTTATTTTCTCTAAAGTCAGAATCGTGTGATGCACAGGATCATATAAAGAATAAATAGAATATATTGCTTGGGCAGATAGTTCAAAATAGTAGTATGTATCACTGCGATGGCCGAGAGGTTGGCATACGTGCTTCAGAGACGAAGGTGGCGGGTTCAATTTTCACATCTGCTGGATTTTTACAAATTCAAAGATTTAAGACTGAATACTCGATGAGTTTAACAAATGCCTGATAACTAACTCACAAACTATAGCATATGTCAAGCTATGTCTTTTGATTTGTAAATCTTTATATATTATTTTTCTAGAGTGAAAATATTTACACTGTATATATTCATATGTTTACTTTCGGAGCAAATATGGTGAACAAAATGTATACTATGCGACAATACTTACCTTACCTTCCACCAAATTTTATGCCTTCGCATAGATTTTAATATTATGTAACAAACGTGTGTTGTTTTATACTTGAACTTGAATCTGAACCACCTGAAATATCTCAAGGCTTCAGTTTTTATCTACTAGAGTGTTATCTACTACCTGAGTTCTATTCTCAAATAAAATAGTCAAATCAACCCTTGCTTAATCTTATATAATTATTATCCGAATACTATTTAATCAACATTAAAACATGATTTTTATACTTTTGTATTTATAATGTGAACATTGGCTGTTCCATTATCAACAGTAATTAGTTTTTAAGGAGTTTTTGACAAAAAATACAATAAACCAAATTGTGAAAACCATATCGATTAGCTTAATATGGTATACGAAGTAATAATATGACTGATATTTTACGTAAATCATTATAAATATATAACACACTGTATTAGTAAATATTTTTTTAAATATAAAATGATCGATAAGAAATAGTGCTTACAGTTTTGGAGACAATCTGTATAACCACATAGCAATTTCACGATAACAATCTAGTTGACAAAACGTCATATTTTATTTCAAAATCTCTAATGGAAAATAAACGATTCGCACTCAGAATGAATATTGTATTCTTTCTGTCTGGCATATTAATCGTTTATCTCATAAGCTTTTTCAAACAGAATAACAAATAATTATACTTATTATATTTACTTAATTTCTAAGATATAAGTAAATAAATAATTCATATACTTCTACAAAGAAAATTTGTGTGTAATTATTGTGTGAAAGTTTAAACTTTTATTTTTTAACTTTTGGCTATATTCCTCTTTTATCACAGATATACATAACATAGGTATCGTGCCATTGAAAGACTAAAAAAACTGATCATATTTACTTAGCTTTATAATACTGTATATTTTATTTCCCTTACTCATAAATGTCTCCTTGGTGGCCAAAGGGTAAGCAAACGTGCTTTGAAACTAGAAATTGAGATGCAGAACTGCACAACTGATAAGCTGTGGGACAATTAATCAGAATGATAAACAGGACAATCAATTCTGAAAAAAATTATAAACGTAAGTTTTAAGAATGCTGAGGTCAATATACTACATGTATGGAGTAATCATCTTCACTCTATTGAGATTTGTATACTTCATTTTCAGTGTGGATATGGTAAAGAAGAAGAAGAAAACAATCATTCAACACATTGAGCATCCAGTCCAATATGCGATGTTATTATAATTTGTAAAATTTTATTGATTTTATAAAGTCATAAAATAACAGAAGCAAAAGTAATTTCGACTTAAATGCCTGATGAAAATATGAACTTTTTATAATGAAATTTTAAAATTGCACTGTTAGAAAGGCACAAGGAAATTATTCGTGCATGCTTAGATATCATTTATCTCTCTTTAACGAGGAATGATTTTATATTTTCGTGTGGAATGTAATAAAGTGTTGGAGAAGACAATTTGCCGCAGTTCATTTGCTTAAAATAATAGGGTGCATTCAAACAAAATTAATGTGAAATTACAAGGGATGAAAAAAAAAACACTGCACCCGACTCGCTCATGAATATTGTCATTATTATTGAAACGACTGTTTTATTTCGAATATCATAAAGCTCTTAAAAAACTAAAAGCATTATTATCAAAATGCAAATTATGAAAAATATTAATGCTTATAATGGAATAAAAACAATAAATATTTAAGATAAGCAAATATGATTTCAATGAAATTCTTACAAATAAATATGTGTGTGGAAGATTTATGCATGTATGATTGTCTCCCCAGTAGCGTAGGCCTTAACATGCGCGCCTAGCAATTCGGGAAATGTGGATTTAATTCCCACATCTGTCAGATTTTTAGATATCCAAAAAAATGCAGGACTGGATGATCATTGGGTTGAGCAATCAATTTTTTTTTTTGAAAAATATTCTGTCAAGACGTGTTTTCATATTGCAAAAATCACTTCAGGAGTTAATACAAAATAATAGAACAAAAAAATATATATTATAATATACAGATAATAAATATTTGTGAACGACATAAGCAAAGAAACGGTAACAATTAATGAGTTATAAACATTTGCTCAGTCAATCTGAATCCTGCGGAGATCCATATAGGTACTCCACTTTCAAACTGGATATCTTTACACTGTGTAGATAGATCTATTATATATACTCCACCTTGTGAGTGAACATGGTACTAAAAAAATACTTTTTACAGTGGAGCATATGAATATTAACAGTATGAAGTCTATATTCACATTGTTAAAACTTATTTTGACAAGTATATTTTTACTCATTTCTCAAAATTATTTACAAAATTTGCAGCTATGAGATTCAAGCCATCTTCAGCTCTGAAGCACACAAGCCAACATATTAGCTCCGGGGATATTAATTGGTAAGTTTACTACTGTTATATAGTTTATTTTGTTTCTAAAAATTATAAATGTCACATAAAGACTGCATATATTATATCTATTCCGTTACATTATAACAAATACTACGAGATATTGGGCTTTCACTTAGTAAGTTACGTTTTTAAAATAAAACATTTAAAAGTATTTGGAAGATTATATATCATATTTCTACGATTATTATTTCTATGTTTTTTCAATGAGATAAATAACTATTTGTTCGCATTTTTGTTAGATCACGTAGTAAATATGTATTAGGCAGCGTCGATCACTCATTTGAATGTTGTCATAACATCTCAGAGAAGAAGAAACGGAGCACGCACTGCGACTGGATTTTCATTTTTGTCTTAGACTTTTAATGATATCCGCCTAGGAATGTTGTTTCTTCTGTTTAATTCAGCACAGCTCTTAGTATTATCATGCAGAAATCGTTATAACGACAATAATCCTGTAAGTAATGTAGTAGTTTAGTGTTATTCAAAGTGTAGAATGGTACGGACTATTGAATGCCTTTTCATAATCCACGTTACACTTTAATAACAGTATTTCGAATCATATCTATTTTCATGTTGACGTGCTTATATCTGGTAAAATATAATATGTTATGCAAATAATTAAACTCTACATCACCTATGTTTTGAAACGTGTTAGTATGCTCGTTTTGTATGAACGAATACGGTTCTGAAACAACATGCGACCGCCAGTCCATTAGTTAAACCAAATGAATAATATATACTAACTTCTATGAAAATAACTACGTATGCAGTATTTAATATTGTATTATCAACGTTAAAACTATATTAAATTGGACAACGTAATTATGTGTTGTCAAATATTAGAGACGTAAAGCAATATACATTTATTTGATTGATTATTTAAAGCTGAACGTGTAATTACCAATATGACACTGCATCTGTTAACTTAATAATAAATACCACATTAATAGATACAGGTTCAAATTCCACAGCTGCATATGAATATTTGAAATGATTTAACATATATACTAAAAGGTTAGTTGTGTTTTTGTATAAAGAATAACTTTATTACACGTCTTTTTTTAATGTAAATTCAAACTTTATTCTTATTCATTCTTTACGTAATTTTATTCGTCCCATTATTACAAATTCATTTCAAGACTTTTTAAACTCTTGTTAGTCATTAATGATAATAATTAAAATTAAAAGTGAAACAATTGACCTATAAATAGTTATTTAATTAACATGTGAAAATTTAACGTCGTTTTACAATTTGGTAAGTGCTCTTGTGACAAACAGATTTACATACATATGTTTTATATTATAAAACAGATTAAACTTTTTTTTTTACAAGAATCTATATTAGCCAATTGCTCAGAGTATTTCATTATGTGGAAATGAATTACTTGAAGATTTTATATGTTGATTATTTTTTCATTGTGCTTAACGTGGTAAAAAATAAGGATATCATATACTTACTTTAACGTGACAATTTTATAATATTTTCTATATATTATATATTGTAAGATCATGCTAAACTTACGTTATATATGAAATACTTTATCGTTTTACTCTGTTAAATATATTTTAGTTAAATAGTTTGGAGTAAATCCAACAGGATTACTTTTCTTGATTGTGTGAGGCTTTAAAGTATTTTTCTTGCACATTTATATTGAAAAAAAATATTGATTAATGTCTATCCAATGTATTAAAGTTTCCAAATTACTTTAGAAATACATTATAAGAGCTTTATAATTAACATTCTATGGGTAAACACATACATTATCACGTAGTATGTCTCCATTTTAATGACGTAACATTATGTTATAACCCTTGATTATTACATTTAAGCTGATAAAGCACGATTAAGACTTACAAGGCATTACTTCGCCATTCTTCACAAACTTTGACTAACTTATCACTAAATCAACATCATATTACACACTCATATCAAAACACTTCTGCTCCACAGTGAATTTCTTCAGAAAATTCCCAATCTGTTTTCACTTATGTAGAGATGCTTTCACTCCGCGCACAAAAGATCTTGTCAACTGCACAATGCACTGCACCCGATGAAAGCGCATCAGAGCTTTTTCACTTAAGTCATTCAAGAAAAGCTATCGCTGGATTGGAAGCATTTCAAAGCGGCAAGTTCCTTTTTCGTTCAAAATTGAATTCAGATTGACTGAGTGAAAGTTTATAACTGATTAATTGTTATCGTCTCTTTGCTTATACCGTTCACAAATGTTTATTCAATTATACGTATATAATATATTTTTACTCGAATTCAATTTAGAGCATTTGAATCTCACAAAGTGACAAATTACTTTTCACGAGAATTATTTCTCAGACAGTTTCTGAACCTAATGGCCACCCAGTCCTGCGTTTTTAAATATTTTGAATCTTATAGAAGTGGGAATCAAACCCGTATTCCCGGATAGCAAGACGCGCATGCCTACTTTTACGCCTATGCTCCGTAACTTTTTATCTTTCACGGCAAATTTGACGTTATTTTTCCAAAATTTTGTGACATACCACAAGTTAGAAATTTTTCATGTTTATGTTATGGTGGAAAAATTTGCCACGGCACACCCAGCATCGTCTCAAAGCACACTACTGTACTGGCTGCTGCTGTTCTATGCTACTGAGGAGACATGTATAAAATATTTTAAATGAATACATAACAATAGTAATGCTTATAATGGAAAATAGTTGACAAAGAAATGGACGTTTATTTGTGAAATCTAATATTCATAATAATAATACCAAGCGTGATATATGGACGTTTGAATTTTTAAATGTTTCATCCATAAAACAATCATTTTTTAATATATCACCAGTGATTTTACTGGTATAATTCATGAACTTGAAGAATTGTGTAGATAATTAATCTTCCTTTACGTTCATTGTTCACTTTACTGCTTACGTAAATGTTATTATAATGTAAGAAAAATGACTTAAGTTGTGTAAGAAAATTAAATCAATTTGACATTTTACGTTTGATTATTTTATATTCATTCGTTTTACAACCTATATTTATAAAAATAATGTGCCAAAAATGACAACTATCCAAAGATTCATATGTTTTTCTTTTAATATTAACAAAAAAAAAACATCCTTCATTTTAGTGGGCGTCATCTTTGTTGATATAATCTGAAATTTTATTTGTAGATACATATCTTTATACACTATAAATACTATTTAAATTAATTTTACATTGACAATATTCTGTTACATTTGATAAAATAAATGATATGGGAAATATTAATAACATATTATAACTATTTAGAGTTCACCAAAGGATTATTTTTAAATTTCAATAAATACTTCATGGAAAATGTGGATTTTGGTTTGTTTTACACATTAGATTAATATGAACCATACGTGATATAGTAATACATTTAACCACGCAAGACTGTATTATATGTACACGAGTAGGTAAGTTGGGGAAAGATAAGCCATGCAAATCAGTAAAAGTTGAAGGCGGGAAAACTTCTATGGAAAGTTTATGACAGAGGTGGACAGTTATCTTGCAGAGTGATAAATCAAGCTTGCTTTTAATATATGCCAACACGTCAGGTGATTTTTCTCTCTACGATAATAATAATATTATATTTCTACAAAAAAAGCTTCATTCGTAGATATATTTATTTTACGAATCCTTATTTTTAGGTGATGCCGATTGTAGAATTTAAGCAGACACTGTTCGTATTATTTAAACATTTAATTTTTCCTTAAATTTAAATTTATTTCTGGTGTTTTAATATTTTTGAAGTGTCCTCGTTAGTTGAGAGGTCACCGTGTGCGCCCCACGAGCAAGATTAGATGCCCTTTGAGTCAAGCATTTTTTTGACAGCAAATTCTTGTGACAAAAGCTCTACCAATAGAAGTCTTTGCTCTGAAGAAATTCATATGATCCATTTTCGAAGCTAATATAGTCACACTGTGTAGATATATTTGTTCCACTTTCTTTAGTACTAGATAATCTGAAATATATATTTATATATATATAATGGCGCATATCCAAGCTAGCTTTTGACCTATACGACTTCAGTAGCCAATTCATTATAAGCACGGCGGTACTATGTTAAGTTCTCTTGTCAAAAAAACTACCTGATAAATGGAAAACATCAGCTGATTTTTATTACTAAATGCAGAACTAATCTGCCACTAGTCACGTTAATGCGGAGAGCAATGGTGGTATATAAGTAAATCGTGCATTGTTGATTGATATCTTCCACATGTGTGAGAGTGAGTTTAGATGGATGCTATTGTACCCATTTTTAGAAAAAAATCTATCTAACTTTCTCTGTAGACCTCTTTTTTTTCTTTATTATTTTTACTACGTTTTGCTCTTGTTGCGTTCTAAATTTTTAAACTACAAATTTATAATGTTTTAACACTTAAGAAAATGTTTAGAAAAAAAATGCAAATCACATTTTTTCGAAATATCCAAGAATTTAAATTGAAAATCAAAATAACATTCAAGTTGTTTAATCAGCTTTTAGATCCACCAATTTGTCTAAAATGGTTGTTACTATGGCAAATTTCATGGGAAAAATTGCAAGGTTGCGTGGTGAGTTTCGTGATTTCTTAAAAATATATTCTGAATTATTTAAAACTGGTAAACTTCCATATGTGAGATCAC
>JAGVSQ010007876.1:0-14903 GCA_022683975.1 Rhyacophila evoluta
GTATTAAACTTATAATTTGTGATATTACAACATGTATAAAGTAAATAAATAAATTGTGGAATGAATCAATGCTGTCGGTGTAAAGCTATTGATTGGAACTGATTTTAAATTTTAAAAATATTTAAATTCTTTCAACTTTCGTCTATTGTAATTATTATATATACTCTTATATACAATAGTGTATATAATAATATACTATTATAACCTTCAATTCTATGCGAAATGTCTGGGACTACAATGTAAAAACCAAATGCCGCCTGTTCAATGAATGCATTCTGTCAGTGCTGCTCTACGGTTGTGAAACGTAGCACCCAAAACAATCTTACTTTGAGAGTAGGTGCCTGCGGCGAATTTTGAGGATACAGTGGTATGACTACGTTCGAAATGAGAAGATAAAAGAACGGACCTTGGAGCCACGTATCACTGACAAAGTGACGCAGCGACGCTGGACCTGGCTCGGCCGCTTGTTGCGGATGCCTTAAGAAAGTCTGAACCTGACCTGTTGATTCTTGAAGCCGGCCGGTCGTTGGCGTCCCGGAAGCCCGCTAAATACTATCTATAGAATGTATTCGGCGGATTTACGGAATGCAGGAGCAGGTATGACCTGGGAGGACGCAAGAATACTAGCGGGCGACAGGGGTTTATTGGATGCGGCACGTGGTGTCCATATGCTCTACTTGGAGAACGGATATGGAAGATATGTAATGCGGTGCATTTGATGTAAATAATTGACATGTACTTATTTTAGTATTTAATATTTTATTAGTATCACAGTCTTTATGATATAGTTCAGTTGATAAATATTAAATTCAGTGTCAATAGTTTGTTGGTTTATATCGTCCATAATCATATAAAATATAATATAAAACGAATAGCGTGAATAAAAGTTTGCCTATAATTTGATCGTAAAAAATGAAATCTACGACTTCTAAAAACACATAACATGTATAAATATATCAGTTGTGTATGAAATGTATTGAAAAAATGCAAATAAATGCATAACATGAAACAAATCTGATAGTTTTAATCTTATAATCAATTTCCGCCATAACTTAATCGAAATTATTTATATTATTTATAGACACAATATATTTAAGTCATATTTTGTCGTAAACTGCGTATTTTATTACTTTACATCTGTATGAAATTAATAACGCAACCCTCAGTGTTTTCAAAATAACATATTTTGATAATCACAATATCTACAAAATAATACATATTCCATCAAAAAATGTAAGTTTTCAGTTATAAAATAATAATGGGCTGTCAAATTTAAAAACAGGTAAAAGGACTTTCACCAATTTGATTCTATTGGTTTTTCTAAAATAACTTTTTAAACTTATTAAAATAATATCAGACGGGGTAAATAAAACATCACTTTTCGTCTTCGCGCATTTCAAGGTGGTGTCTTTAATATTTTATTTTTTTCAAAAATCATCAAATGGACGGTTTTTGTGCCTCATGTGGGTTATGAATTTTTTTCCTTTCCACAATCGTCTGGAATGGAAAGGGAGAAATTTTATTGATATATTTTATTATTTAGATATAACAATGAATAATTTTTAAAAAACTTTCAAATATTGAGTAAATCATTAGATATTTCTGTCAATTAGATAAATTAGATCAATTAGAAATTATTGCATGAAATGGAATTCTCGGCCATTATCCGGCGCGATTTTTTTGTGATTATGTTTCGAGTTATACAACAATATTTATGTATTCATATCTGGATTTGTATTTAAGGTTAAGATACTATGGATTTGAACTGAAATTTTAGTAGCCGTATTGAATTTGTAACTTTTATTGCAATATATTGGACAACAATCTTCCTTTTGGCATGGATCATTCAATGTGCCCAGTGGTGGATTTAGCTTTAGGTGTACCAAGCGCGAGCTTGGGGCTTCTAAATTGCCGGACTAAAGTAAAAAATCTTGTGTCTCAACGTATTTGTTAATGGTGTGTTGACCGCGAGAAATCACTCAAGGAATTAATTTTAGTATGCAAATCTGCAAAATTTATTACTGTACACACATCAATAAATGTAGGTTTTAGCGGCAATCGAAAACGACGTGGTAAGCACAGTAAAATTTCATCCTTACATCACCCGAAATATATAAAGACATACATCGCAAATGTTCCAATGTGATTTTATTTCATAATTCTTATCTGGTGCATGTTTTTTTTTAAATTTCTTAACAGAGAAAGCTATTCTGCAGTTTGGATATTGTGTAGTCCATGTATTATGACCCTTTAACTTAGTAACAGATGAAAATACACTGGAATCCAAAAATAATACAAACGTTATTTTGGTGATCAATCAGTATTCAACAATTGGCAACGGACAAGAATGGATATATTTAGAGAAACGTTTAAATTCATTTTTATGATGAATTTAAATTGTAATAATGACGTTAGAAAATGAAATAGGATTCTTAGTTGAGTATAAGACCAAAGAGATTCGAAACATTTACAGTTTCATTTATATATAAAGGACTAAAGTGAAAATACTGAATTGGTATCTAAATTTACCTTTTAAATTAGGGTGTCACACCAATTGCAGTCTTGGTGCAGTTCAAGCTTGCTTCAATTTAGTATTTTTGCTTTGGCCCAAAATTAATAAATAAACGCGTTCTGTGCTTCCTGTAAAACTTATTGAGTGTGATTTCGTCTTTTTGCCTTGTGAATGTACAATTTATGGTAAAGTGTATAGGTTAAAAATAGTTTTGAGTATAATCAGAAAACTCGTATGAGAATTAATCATAATTGGTGAGATCAACGATTGGGTGAATGTGTAGTTATTGTTTATTTGATGATGGAAGTCGTTTTGTGTTTTATTATTTTGGGTCAACATATAATATTAAAAAGATTCACAACCTAATGTGGGCTAAAAAAATGAAAACATTTATGTAAATACTTAAAAATGCATTTATTTCATTAAAGAAATAATAACGGTAAAACATATCAATAATTATATAACAATAAAAATAAAAATCAACATGGACTACATAAAAGAGGTCCGCGCAAACATGCAGTAAGTAAAGCTATCTTATGATAGATTTAAACATAACATAAAGAGATTACACGTAGAACAGTTCTTGGATATAGTCGTAAGTGTACGCCAGTTCCACTTACATTCCTATCCGGAAATATTACATATACAAAAGTAATTTTCCTATTGTACTTTTTAAATGAAATTCAGATTAAGCATGCATGAAATATGAAAATGGGCGCGCGACAGTTTTTGGGAATTCAATTTGTCGCTTTTTCGCTATCGTTCGCTATGCAACCAACGAAACATCGAAGGAGCTAATGATATAATATGATATATAGCTTCTGTTTTACAAAGACTAGAGAGAAAATTTTAACGATTATCTGGCTATATATCATGGTAAGATGCTTAAACACATTTTCTATAAAGTTATGGCATCATACGGATAATACGGGTTACGATAATGAAAAATTGTTTTCTTTTTTTCAGTAATTCGACCTTGACGAGTACTCGAACAAAGCCAATCTTATCGAGAAGATTTCATGTAATTTTTATATACCACATAAAGTTAAAGCTAGCTTTAGTTAAGGATGCGTTTCCTTTTTAAAACACAACTGTAAACTATACAAAAGATTCACCGGCTATATTCAAATGACTTAATGTTCAGTTACAACCCTGGGGTCAGAAGAAGATGATTATTTACACGTATTAATCTAGAGTTTTTAATTGATCACTTGGGAAACTGCCAGGCGGATTGAACCTGTTGAGCGACAGGAGCCGCGGCCGCAGCAGCTACTGACGCCGGAGCTTGAACAACGGAGGCAGTATTTTGTGAACCCTGCGCTTGTCCGTCGGCTCTGTCTGCCCATCCGTGATCGTGCTGTTCATGGTGATGGTGGTCGTGATGGTCTGGCGATGGGAACCACTCTGAAATCCATACTGGTTTCCATATTTTCTTCCATGCTGGAAGCCATATCTCTTTCCACGCTGGCACCCAGATTTGTTTCCATGCTTCCTTCCATTCCAATTTCTTGTCAGGTACCCAAATGAGTTTTTTGCTTGGTTTCCAAATCTGTTTCCACGCTTCTTTCCATTCAAGTTTCTTGTCTGGAACCCAGATAAGTTTCTTGCTTGGCTTCCAGATTTGTTTCCATGCTTCTTTCCAAACTAGTTTCTTATCATCAACCCAGATCTGTTTTTTCTCTGTTTTCCATGTCTGCTTCCATTCTTCTTTCCAAGCTAACTTTTTATCGGGTACCCAAATTTGCTTTTTAGATGGTTTCCAATACTTCTTCCAGAGTGGTTTCCAAATAAGTTTTTTCTTCCAAAGATCGTGAGATGTATATTCCCAGCCTTCGTGATCTTTACCTAGATATTTTTCTCCTGGTATTCCCTCCTTAACCCATTCTGGCACCCAAACTTTTTTCCATGCAGGTATTTGTATATCTTTCCATGCCGGAACCTGAATTTCTTTCCAAATTGGGACGTTAATTTTCTTCCAGTCAGGTACTTGGATTTCTTTCCATGCAGGAACCTTAATATGTTTCCAATCCGGCTTCCAAATTTTTTTCCAATCAGGAACTTGTATTTCTTTCCATACCGGCACTTGTATTTCTTTCCAAATTGGTTTCCAGATTTTTTTCCAATCAGGCACTTGAATATCTTTCCAGACGGCTACTTGCGTGGGCACCCAGATAGGTTTGTGGATTTTTTTCCAATCGGGCTTCCAGATTTGTTTCTTGCCTGCCTTCCAAGTTTTTTTCCATCCTGGTTTCCATATCAGTTTTTTCTTCCAATACCCAGGGTCGTGATGCTCATGATGATCGTGGTGCTCTACGTGATGCTCTTCATGATGATGATCATGATGATCATGATGATCCCCTCCAGTTGGGCCGGAGTAGTCGTAACCGACCTTCTTATCTGCTATCTGCGTCTGTTGCGCTTGTTGATTCTGGTCAACTACTGCTTTAGTTGAGACAAGCGTGACGTGAAGAATTACCCCAAGGGTAATCTGAAATAACACAAGGGGCATTGTTAAAATAATATACTTTGTACACAAAATTACCATTTTGACATAATATTTCAACATCTTTTTAATATTACGAATTGAGATATAGTTTGATTAAAAACTAATTATTCGTCATTTTAATTAATTTAAAATAAGTGGGTTACGGTGTTACCCGATTTTTTACGTAGAAAATCTAAGTAATAACAATAACAAAGAAGTGTTATCTATGTGAAGCAGTGTTCATGAAAATTATTCACATCTAAATCTTTTAAATTATAAAGAATAATTAAACGTGAGAAATTCCATATTATTTTCTCACAATATTAAATAGCGCCTCTTGACTCACTAAACTGATAGTTATCAACAGGTTTGTTGTTTTGATTTTTTGCAAGGCAGTAGATGTCGTCACACGACGTCGCGTCTCGCATACTTCTCATTATTTCGCCCACGATATTGATATTTGGCAATGACGGAGAAAGTATTATTTTATGTTAGTGACAGTGACTTATTTTAATAACATTAAAATATAAATGTATATATTTGTGTTATGTTTGACAATTATCAGGAATAATAAAATCAATACTGGTGAAGCGCTATAAGAGGTTGATTTATTGCAGTGTAAACAAATGAGAAAACTCTCATTTACTATTTAACTCGATATATAGTAAACTTTATAATGTTTTCTAGTAAAATATTTAAAAAGTTCATCAATTATTTCTTACTGCAGTAATCATTACAGTTGGTTGACATAATTGTAAGGGCGTTGGCGTTATAACTGGAATAGCTATCCAAAAAATTAATCAAAGCTTGCAATCATAATTTATTGTATACCGTTGTGAGTTGTATTTCTTCCTGCCAGGTAAATTTTAATCTAACCAATTATTAAATTTTATTATTTAAAGATGAACTCATTTCAGTATATTTTGTATTGTTCTACATGCGGATACGATCGATTACCTATCGAGATATCTGTTTGTATAATTATTCATATCAACGCCCACTGCGCGAGATCGTGAAGATGAACATTGTAACAGTTTCCATTATTATCATCAGTGTCGACATAGTTCAATTTTTTAATTTAATTTTAACAATATATACCTTCAATATTAAAAAAATAACCATTAAATATATTTTGTTAGACATGCTAAGACAGACAAAAGACCGTGTGGTAGCGAACAATTTATCATGTTACTTTTTGTATTCAAAGCAATAAAATTCGATTGAACCACTAAAATAATTTTATCGTGTCTTTTCCCCGATTTCACTATTCATAGCTATGCCGTGTAAAAAGTACAAACATATTTACTTGCATTTACGACTTAGTGCAAGTCATTTTATGTCACTTTAATATTATAATATTCATCTAAGTAAAAGTAGTATAATTACACGACGAAAGACTTCTCCAAATCATAAATCAAGTTTCAACACGCCAATTAATAAAATATTTTTACATTTGAATTATTTGCTGGCTAAAAGTGACATAGTGATTTGATGAAACTTTATGCATGGTTAAACGGAAACTTTCAATATGTAATTATTATAGTTTTACTGAACTGTCTAGTTGTGTATTTAAATGATGTCTATTTTAATCGATGATTTAAGACGAGTGTATAAGCAACTATAAATATCTTTGAAAAACGTGTTATCTACTTTTTATACCCCGACGACAAATTTGCAGATTCAAATCCATAAGTGTGATATTTTTAAAATCCAAATATACAGGACTCGATTTCCAATTGGTTGATAACCAATTCTTATGAAAAAAAATATCAAAATATGTATCCACATTGCGGGAGATTCATATACTCCATATCCAAGAGTGGCTATCTTCGCACCGTGTCCATCTATATGCTCCATTTTTTGCATCTGCTTTGGCATCTTTAGACAATATACATATGAAGCTTGGGATTTCAAGTTTAATGTTATTTTGATTTTATGCTGCACATCATTCAGAGATGTAGAACTCAAAAAATATCGCATTATTAGCAATTCTAAATTTGTTAAATTTACTGTTTGGCATTATTTTTGTGCCCACACGTACGTGAAATGTAATAGATGTCATTTTCCGAAAATACAAAGACCTTACTTTCCACTTATGTCCATTTATGGCGTTTCGTTTCATCGCAAATATATTAGTGTATGTCAACTGAATACATTTACAAATGACTTGCGTAGTCTTAAGCTTTATCCATTTATTTGAAAAACAATTTTAAGCAATATATTTTAACGAAGTTATGGAAACATCTTATTTTTTTATTTGGTGTTTTTTAATTTGAAAAAATATGGATATCAGTATATTATTATAAATGTCCGAGCCGGTATTGTAAAAAAACGTTAGATTATCACCTATTCAGTTAAGACAGTTTTATATAATTTTGTTTTGATTCTTGTGCATAATATATGAATATTACCGTTCGCTTTACAAGTTTTATATTATATTCTTACTGGTAACATATTATAATATCATCTTTAAATTTACAAAAATGTCTAGACAAGTTAATTTAATCAAATCTATTTTCTATTTGATGATTTAATTTAAGAAATGACGTGTTTTTCGTGCATGCATTACAGGTTGAGTTCTTGAGTTATATTTCAATATACTATAATTATTTTTGTTCTATATTATTGTTAATTAGGGCTATCATAATTACGCTAAAAAGTTTATCGAATAAGTTATTTAATATAACTTGAAGTGATATAAAAAAATGTAATGGCATTGCATAATTTATATTTCTGATTCATTAAAAATGTGATGTTCACATAATGTCAAAATAATATCTGAGAATGGCGACGAAATTATTTTGAGTTAGTTATCTGTAATTGCACAGTTTGACCGGACGCGGATACTCATGCTGCCACATCGCAAGAAATGGCACATTCACTTTTTTTAAAGAAAAGAAATCAACTTTGTTGCCGGTTCGATAATTAATCCTTCACGAGATCGACGAGAAGCGAGTGACGAGAAAAACAACTAAACGCAAACAAAAATATCTCTTTTGCAGGCTAGCAAAGATTTCTCGATAGCTATCATATTTTCAACTGGTTATTATCAAAAATATCAGTCTAAATATAATAATAATGTACTAAATATTTTAATTGATAATAAAACCTTAGAAAATGCATTGAATCAAAGTATGTTTCAAGAAATCCCATGTAAAAAGTTCTGTTTATATTATACTACGTTAAATGACGGGGGTTTTTACAAAGTGGATTTATTCCACTATGCCAAATTTTAAAAAATGCATCTCTGACAACTACAATAACAATGTAATATATTTTTCAATGTTTTATTTATGTTTTCAATATTGTTGAAATTGGTTTATCTACTGGTTCACATGATATATGGTTCTTCTAAACAAAAAAAACTTGCCTAAAATCTCCTAATTGAAAATTTAGTATTCTGAAAAAAGAGCACTTTGGAAATATACCATTCGTACTCGTGAAACCATTGTTGTTTTTTCGTTATGTTAAAATAAATTTAATTAATATTTTCAAACAAAACCGATATTATTATAAATTATAAAATAATTATATTTTTATTTTTAATTATAAATCTAATTATAAAATGAACGTTTAATTTTGCTTCTTTGTTAATAATTATGCTTTATATATAATTTTAATAATCAATATAGATTATTATGGGCATTGAAATACATATTCATTTGAGGTAAGAAAATCCTTCAAAGTATGCCTAAAAAGATTGTTGAATGTATTATTTTACACATCTAAGCTAACATATTATGATTGTGTACCGTGCAAGCAATCATAAAGTACTATTGGACCTCAGGCAGTGTTGGTAAACGGTAAATCTTATTTTTCTCTAGAAAGAAAACAAATTATTTTTTTCAAGTTCAATGTATTTCTTTTCTGTTTTCTAGATCTATAGAAATGAAATAAATAAAATCCGACATGATTCGACAATAAGTAGAACAAATTAAATACATAATATAAAAATCAATATAGCTTATCGAAAACAGCAATAAAATTATTTTTATTGTGTCCTATAAAGAAACTTAAAATATTTATAGCCCAACTCACCGTGTTTTTTTTTTTATCGAGAGATGATTCACCTAATTAGATTGAAATAGATTTAGAGTTGTAATTAAATGATGGATGCATTGAATTATAATTAGACGTAAACTGGATTTATGCCGGAATATACGAACCAGTTTCAATCTTTAACACAGATATATATTAAATTAGGTAGTAAGAAATATTTGAAGTATATATTATTTTTGTGAAGTATATTATTTACGCTGTACGTCACTGAATTTATGTTTGAATATGTATTTTTAAATTTTACTAAGACAATAGATTTCCAAACCAGAAATGATCATAATTGTGAAAAGAGTTTCTGAATAAATACAATGCGGTTGATTTTCAATGAGGATGTCACTCGATAATTTGATTAAACATGACAAAAACCATTTCTTCTTGACTTTCCACTTCAGTAAACGATCTAATGTATCATAAGTATACACCACATTAGTTTCACGTGAAAATTCATAAATTTAAAAATCAATTTTACGAATAGTTGTTGCTTACAACACAGTGTAAGCACCGAAGAAATCTTTGTTAACATATTTTTTTAAACAAGTATTAAAAGATTTTTCTGGGATATATTAACATGGAATGTCTTTATACGTTAATCAACGGCTCTTGCTGAATGTACTTTAATTATTATCAATGGATTATATTATCTATTTAAAACGTTCAAAGGAATTTTATCATTTGTCGCTCTAATAATAGTCTGGAAAATATATTTTATGTAATTTATAGCGTGACGAAATATTTATAGTTTTTGCGAGAAATTTTTATGAAACTATTTTAATTATTTTGAGAAATAAATTATATTTAATTGCTTCAAAAAAGTGATACAAAAACTGCATATTTAACGTATATAATTTGGGTGATCTGAATAAATAAAAAACAGCCGTAAAACTTACAAATCTCATTAGCGAAATTTACGACTGAATTTATTTATATCTTGTTCAATTATCATGTCAAATTATATTTTAAACCTAGTATCCTTACGCTGACCGATTTTTTTCTAAACGAACACAAGAATGCGATGAGAATATTCTAATGAAATATAAAATATTCAGAATTGATGTTAAGTAAATATGGAAATTCTAAAAACTAATACAATATAGCTGAAAAAAATGTAACATTTACACAAAAATACAGATCGGAATGATTTTTAATGAATCCAAAATTTAAGTTTAAATATTTAAATAGATTTGGTCGAAATAATTTAAATAAAAGTATTATTTATAAAATATATTTTGATTTTGATTAATTCAAACTATTCTTGGATCCATTAGAATATCGTGGAGAGTATAACATAAGAAAATACAGTATATTCCTATAAAATAAAGCGCAATTTAATTAATATAATTGTATCCTTTCATACTTCCTTTTGCACTGTTAATCGCTAACGCAAACACGTAATGCAATAATTATGCAATACCCTTATGGTAGGAAATTTTCAATTGAATACAAAACAATATAGTATACCCACATGCATTCGCAAATAGCGCTGGAGAAAGTAAAAAGATCATGAGTGCATTTCGTTTTGTGCTCATGCATTTTAAGCAACATTTATAATAACCAAGTCAAATTAAAGTACCGTGTCAATGAGTTCATTTTATGAACAGATATATTAACTTAAAAATATTAAGTACCAATCAATTATTCATAGGCATATTTTTATTTTATTTACATCACAAAATGCATGTATGACCGACGATATCCTTTTATTTAATATAAAATATAAAACGTACCATTACTCGCACATTTAAAGCACTACAATAAAAATCTATTCCTTATTTATGTAGTTTGACTCAAATGGTATCGTGAAATATAGTTATAATAAATCTATTGCATTTAACATAGTATAAAAGTATATTTGAGTAAAAATATCTGTGCTTCGTATGAACTATAGAGACCTACAGATTTTGTCATATAATATAATATCATCTATAGTATAATTATTTCACATTTAAGTATAGTATTCTTCATTCAATTTAATTTAATTATGTAATTTTCCTGGTCATAGAAAAACTTTTTAGGACTGTTTCTATTACTGAAATGTAAACATATTTTTCATACGGGTTTTCTTAATGTTTGTAACAATTTGTTAAATATTTGGTTCGATCCAAAACGCGGTTAATTTCAATGAATGTAACACCCAAATAAAAACTTAACAATAGGACGGTTTAATTGGGATTTTGGAACATGTGAATTCATTAAAAATCACAATATGGCCGCGTATTTTTTCGTAAATTTATAACGAATAAAATAGAGCATCACATATTCATATTTATTAATAAATATATTATATTATAATCTGAGAATTAAATGAAGTCATTTAAAGTATCATTTACAGTTATTCTATTACTAAGACACCCGAGACAATACATCTTTCAAATGCGTATTATTTTGGCGTGAAAAATACGAACAAACAACATAAAAAGATGAAGATCATTCCGATTGTAAAAATTTAAAGATTTCGTTTAGTTTTACTTAGTTTCGTATAAAGAACGTGAGTCAATACAAATAAGAAATAGAGTTAATTTGAGAAAAATATTATCACAGCATAACTCTTAATAGTTTTTGTTGGTGAATTAAAAAAACATCCAAACAATGCATATGCAGTACCGGTGGTGCTAGTTTACGTAGCATATGTATGTGTTATATCACAAAAATATGTATTGGAAAATATACTGAAAAAAGGAGAAAATTGGTTGAGCGATTAATAAAGTATGCGTGCTTTTGAACGATATTGTTATTAAACAAAATTACGAGAACTCTTTTAATGTTTAGATACGTTATTCTGTCATATAATTAATTTTCCAGGTGTAAAGTTTCTTATTGGTGTTGCAATCCTTAATTTTCTTCGTATAAGATATAGTTTAAATTGTTCTGACGGAAAAGTGAGAAAATATTAACTACGTCACAAAATCGCGAATATTGTGAGTTTAAGTCGATTTGAAACATCCGGAAAACTATTCGGATAGTGGCTTTTCCCGATAATCTGAGAACTCCGAGTGAAGGGTAAGTAATATGATTAAACAAAAAGGTGCACTGACCACTAGGCTCCAGCGCGCTCGCATGGTAGTGCTCGCAGGCCAATACTCTTGAGGAGCTTGCTTGTGGCTTCACTGCCGGAACTGATGTGACTTGATGTTCTATGTCTCCCGCATGCTTTATAGGAGCCCTCCCCGAGCGCGGGTGGGAGGTCTAGAGCACTTTCGCTGACCACCCCGGCCTATCGCAAGGCCATGGCACAAGGCTGCCCCTCCGCCCGCTGTTTTCCCTACATGCTTCCTTCCTTCCGCGGCCAGACACCGCCCGAGCCGGTTTTACTTTCGTTCGGATGTGTCGCTGGCGTTACGATGCAGCCTGCTCTTACTTACGAGTACCCGTTGTTTTGTATCCGCTGTATGTGTACAGTTATGTCCGACATGTAATTCGCAGTTGTGCGTAGGTACACGCGATTGATTTTTGATCGTTATTTTGGCTTCTCGCGCACGATCTAGATCCCGCTACGGAGAATTCGTTATGCAATTTCCTTCACCAGGATTTTCAATTGATTCATTTGTTACTAACTATCTTATATAATGAAGTTTTGCAGCCAATCAATGATACAAACATATTTTTCTCAATCGAATAAATTAATAAATACAATACTTCAATACAACGAAAGTGATTTTTTTATATACCATGCTCTATTTTAACTGTTGTAAAGCTTATACTTCTTATTGCTGCACTCTTGGTGAATAGATATTTATTTATTTCGTCCATTTTATTTGTATAATATAGGATCAGATCTAGGCTTATTCAATAAATGTAACGATAAAGTACGTCAATTTAAGTCATATTCATACAATTTGTCAAAAATAATTGTATTATTAAGAATATATGAGAGGTGTAGTTTCAAAGTTATCTTATTCCACTATGCCAAAGTTCAAACGTGAAGATTTTTCTCTCAGGTGGAAGATATTAGTACTCAAAACAATTTGGTTCAGCATAGAGCTGAAAACACGGTGGTTTATTAATCAGGTGATTTAAGGAGATATGGTGATTGGCCACGTGCTCCCAAGGCTTGTTTTTCGGTTGGGGATTTTCTCCACTTAGCCAGGGAGACCAATTACTGGGCTGTGGTCGTTCGGCTTTTCCGCCTCTCGCTATTAACTACAACTGACGTTGCATTTCCTGGAGGTCTCCCCGAGGAGGACAGCGGTAGGACTTGCTAGTTCGGCTCATCATATATATATAACTATGTAGGGCCTGCCAGCCGTCGACCGTCAAAAGTTTTAACCTGACCTGTCCATTCTTCAAGCCGGTCGATTGACGGCGTCTCCAGAATGAATTTGGTAGAGCAATGGAATGCAGGTATGACCTGGGACGACAAGTACTGGAGGACACTAAGGATTCTTAGAAGCGATATGTGGCGACCTTATGATACTTTTAGGTAGCGGATATGAAAGAAGAAGAAGAAATAACAACACAGTTCTCCGTATTGGGATCACCCTTTACGTGTTTTTATTTTTGTAAAATAATTTAGTGGAGATAATAACTCTTTGGCTTACAAGCTTTTTGTATGAAGGCACATTTTATTTTATTTTTATTTTTCTCAAAATTGAATTTAAAAATCTACAAATCTGCTTACATAATCATCATTTAACATTGTTTGTTCACGTGAAGATATTTTAGTTTTTTACTGCCATGAGATTCTATCGGTAAAAAGTTCGTAACAATAAAACATTATTGTTTAAATACTAATTGCATTATTACGTCAAATATAGTTGAAAACTAAATCATACAGTGTTTTATTACAATGGAATCGGACTATAGCCCAACATTATGTATAAGAGAAATGGTGTTTTTATCAGCAGTGAGAACAATTTCACCATCCAAGTAATATTCCATTCGACAATAGTTGAAAAATCAGCCTCCATGCGGAACACCAATTCCAAACTTTCGTTGACATAAGTGGCATTTATAAAAGAACTGCTTTTATTGTAGTTTATCTTCTGATAATATCATTACAATAAATGAATTTATTTCACGAAAATAAAACGAAGTATATATTTTATAATACTAATGTCGCGTGGCTACCGTGGAGTAAGTAGATGGAGCGAACTGCTCCAGGCGCACGAATCATGGAGGTGAAAATTTAGAATGGGTGAAATAAAAAAATGTGAATACTTTTGTGTAAAAAGCGGAAAATCCTTGATACTGAAGATTTTTAAGTAGAAACTATAGATGCTTATACAGCATGTTTTGTAAATACAGTTTATAAAATATGTAGTAAACATCAGTAGGTACTCCGTAGTTGTAGAATTATATTTTTTTTATAAACCTTAGAAGATTAGATTTAGTAGAACTCTTCGAAGAAATAAGGAGTTTTGCGTCGATGCTACTCTACATGAGCATAGGATTTCAAATAAATTCAGGTGCCTTTCCTAATAAACAACAGAGAATACTTATTTCAATTGAATTTATGAAGTAAAACTGTTATTTGAATAGTTTTTATTTAATAATTCATTGAAAGTCATCAGTTCAACATAAAAGATGTATATTCCACATAAGCAAGGTTACCAAAAATATCAATCGATTAGGAAGAACACAAGAATGCCAAATAAAAAAAATGGTAAGAAAAAGAAAAATGTTTTCTTAAATATCTTTGAAGCAATATAAAATAGCTAAAAGTATTACAATTAATAATTATCATATAAAATTTTTGGTCAAGTTTCGGTTTTCCGGCTTGAGAAAATTGGTTAATTGACATTATGCCAAATATTAGTTATTTAGCAGTTTTAAATAAAATTAATAAAGAAGAAACATATTGTAAATTCTGAATTATTTAAAACTGGTAAACTTCCATATGTGAGATCACTG
>JAGVSQ010007877.1:0-14902 GCA_022683975.1 Rhyacophila evoluta
ATTTAAAATCAATTTCCATCAAGCACCATCAGTCGAAAATATTAATTAATTAATTGAATAAATAAATATTTAAAAGCGTCTAATAAATATATATTTCACTTTTGTTGGACTTTTGCAATCTTTAGCACCGGTCGTCTTTATCTGGAATCGCGATCCTATGGAAGTGAAAGTTAATATTCTCTTGCATTCGCTCACCGGTTCCGTTAGCTAAATGATAACTTAAAAACGTGATGGTTGGCGTCTTTGAATCTCCGCAAAGACGTGACTCGTTCTGACCGATTTACACTTCTGTAGTACTCTCATAGTACTCGTGAGTCATGTATACTATACACACACAATGAAAGATTAAAATAATTACTTTGTGTTTTACAGTTTTCCAAAAAAAAATATATCTATGATGCGCTCACTGCATGTATATAATTCCACTTTTGGTAATTTACAATACGCATGAAAAAACATACCAAATAGAAGAACGCTTCAGCGGAACTAACAGTAGACGTCACAGGTGGTCTACAAAAAAATATCTTAATGATAGTATAATCATTATTGCTGAAAATATAACTTGAGGACATAATTTTTTTTGGACTTACACGTTCACCCATCATGAAAATAGTATATCGAGTGAGAATCAAAGAAACTACAAAGCGTATTTGTGCATGGCTGTCATGTTTTTATGACCTTGATAAGCGCATTTACCAACAGTGGACTAGTCAGTCAACTTGCTGATATTTGCTCGATATAATTGGATAATAAATTTAAAATTGAAACGATTTATCAGTCGATAGTGATAAATATATGTAACCTGACAACATTTTATTAAGATTAAAACCAGTTTAGAACAGTATAATAAAGAAAATTTGATCTATTGATCTTCTAAAGTCTGACAATACAATAAAATATACGTTGTTTCGAATGTAGGTTATTTTTATTATTTAAATAGGGAAAATTACAATACATTTTTCTTATTTAATTATATATGCTAAGAGTTCATATAGTGAAATATATGTTGTAATCAATAAAACATAATCATGTTAGGATTTCAATATTATAAATGAAAGTTTATGTTTCCGGATTCTAAAATATTATAGTGTGACATAATTTACGCACATTTACACTTTGTAATAAATATACAAGCTTTGACAAAATTCATAATAAATAGTGACACGTTTTACTAACAAAGATAAACGTAAAAGCTGTGACAATACTAGAGGAAAAGCTACTATACACAGGTGTACATTTTAACATTATGAAATTTCCTTTTGTAATTATATTGCTAATGTTATAACAAAAAATGAAACGTGATAATTTATAACCATATCATTATGGTATAATGCAGTATAGTATAAAAGTTGAAAATATTGATATTTCATAATGGAAGTGTGTACCATATTTAAAATTAATAAAGTCGTAAAAATATTACTGTGGTGTTTTTCTTATTAAGGTCTGGTAAGAAGAAACCACAGCCCACGACAAAATAATTAAATAAAAAACAAATATCTTGGACACCTGTATGACATGTCCGCTGATAATTAAATTTCACCTCAAAACAGCTTAATGGCTACAATGTTCTGCTCAATTTTTCATTGTAGCCGGCGAAATTCGCGACCAACTGCGCAAAAAAATCAAACGATATTTCGCCATCTCTTGTTAACATTCACAGGCAAACTTAGCTGTAACCCAGTTATTTCTCATATAAGAGAAGCGTATGAAGTAGGACTCACATATGAGTCTACAGCCGCCAAGCTATATTCTGTTAAGACTAATATGAGTCTACGCTTAGTGTGCTGTTAATTACAGTTAGGTCGAGAAGCAAACGTCATATTGATTTAAGCCAACTGTGAGATTGGTATTTGGATACGAGGTTGAAACATAAATGATATGCATTATATCAAATCAGTAAGATGTCAAAAACATATTGATCGTATTGCGCACAAATCCACGATAAGATGATGGAGCACCAAACACTATTCTTAACACTAATAAACGTACACAACTGGAATAAATTTTATCAAGTCCAGTTTTTAATATAATAACTGGGAAAATTTTGGCAAATTGATCGCCAGCTTCTGACTAATCTATCTAAAAAATATACTTATTATTTCTATAATCTTCTAGTATTACAATAAATGTAAGTGAAAATGTAAACATTTAATACCGATAAGGTTTTCATAACCTTTTTTATATCTACCTACTTGCATATAGGAAACTAAGAAATAATAAATCTCTTAAATACGTCGCTATAAGTAGGGTGAATTTGACGTCAAATGAACTCCAAATCATGAGCATAAGCAATGTGATGGTTGAACGCAACATCTACCATGTGAGTAGTGTTTGCAAATTATCATAGAATGTATCAACCTCACTGACTCAAAAGTTCATATCAAAGAGAAGTTCAAATTTTATTAATTAATAAAAAAAATACATATTTTTGTATTCATCAAACTGAAAAATTTAAATATCTCATAGAAATTCGAGAAAATTAATATTTTTGCTTGTAAATTCCATGATATTAAAGGAAAATTCGCATATACTATAAAGCACAAAAAGCTTTTAATCGAAAGTATCTACATGTAATTACCTTTTTATTTTGACATTTAAAGCTAAAGTTCGATAGAATAAATACTAATACCAATGAAAACGTGTAAATTATCTTAATAGACGCACGCAAATCATGATTTTTAAATGTGTATCTTTAATCATTTTCTTGAAATTAATTTTATCTCCTTTTTACCATTTATTTCATTAAGCCACGCAGTATTTTTCAAGGTTTAATTAATAATAATAATAATAAATGAAAAATAGTGTTTTATAATTGACTAAGTATTCTAACGAAGAAAATTCATAAGGATCGTTGGTTTTTCTTTCGCATAGACAAAAAAAATCAACATTTTATAAAAATAACAAGTAAAATACTCTGTATTGCCAACGGCCATAAAAATCCTTTCAAGGAAAGGAATTAGTTTTCCTTTAAAAACTTGTTTTTATTTAACGTAAAGTATACATTGAAGTAGTTGAAATGTATTTTTACGCAATAATTCGATGGAACTGCGTTGATCACCTGCCATGGTTTACTAAAAATGCGCGCTCATTTTAAATCGTACAGTATCAGAGATAGAATTAAAATTAAATATTCAGTCACTGTAAAATTAAATTCAATGAATGGCCAGCATTTTTATGCGAATTACGATTTACTGGATTTTTTGTGATAAATACTAAAGCAATGAAATTTCTATAATAACGAATATATATTTGTTGAACTGAACGATCTTTCATTAATCAAAATTTCACCTTAACGAAATACAAATATCAGCATGTCAAAATATTTTGGCTAAAATTTGATATTAGTATAGTTTTTTTTACTGTTATACAGTATTTTACTGACATGTGGCTGAAATACACAAGCTATTGTGCACTGCCGTTCTTTATAGTACAGACTATTCAAGTAGTTAGTCAGTGACGAGTGACCTACTAACTACTATAAATTATTGTAGTAACTAAAAAGTGTCCGAACGCAGTATATTAGTGATCAACATGCCGTGATGTTTTGCAAAAAACTAAAATGTTTATCCATTTTGAGATCCTTTATTTGTTTCAAGTGTTATACATAATCTTTTCTTTCCAGCAAAACGACATTCGGGCTATTGCTTAAAAATTAAGACCAAATCTATTTACTATATATCATAAAACTAGAATACTAAATTTTGCTCTAAATTACTCTATACTCGACTAACATACAAGCATAGTCTGTACAAGTCTTTAGATATCGTGATACTCTAGGGCCTACAGATTATAGACCATGCATTAAAATATGCCCGTCGCTTTGACATTGTAAGTGACAATCTTGTTCTATATTATTCTTTTGTGATCGAAAATAAACTCTTCATATTCGGTATACGTATCCTACAAAATCTCTGCAGAGAGATGTGACACGAGTATTTTCAACTGCACGTTCAGTATTTATTATGCAATTAATATTTTGTAAATCGTGTACTTGTGTTAAGTTCTTTTGTTTGATACGATAAAAACAAACATTTTTCAATATGTCTAAAGTGCAAAAAAAATGTGACGCATATCTTACGTATAGTTGAAAGAAGTTGAATGCAATTTATAAAATTGATCAACCGTGCCTGAGGTAAAATGCGTTGGTCAATACAAAACATTCATCGGTTTCTTTAAAAAGCAATTACTTAACATTGCATTCGTAAATCTGCATAACAAAATCGACATTGTGCAACCAATATTGCAGAATTGCGATACTATTTCATAATCACAATATTGCTTATCCATCAGCGATGTAACTAATAATATTACATAAAAAATAAATCGTCACCTTTTAAAACCTTCAATTATTTATTACCTGATTATTGGGGTATTACGCATTATAATTCTGATTCACATCAGGGTTGGCAGCGTTTATTTTTACTTAATTAACTTCTTTTTTGTTAAGCCTTATACTCTGAATATATAATATGTAAATATTTACAAGGTAAATACTATAAATAAATATTATTATCACAAGGATAACCAATATTTGGCTCTTCACAATAATATAAATTTATTTTATTGTATACAAACGGATCACTCGGTTCTATACAATGCGATATGCAGTCAAATCTCGCTAAATCGGATACCGAAATAGTGGAATTTTTAGTATAATGAATTATAAGGACGGACCAAAATAAATGATTTACATTTTACCTGTTTTACATTTCTTAAAAAGAAATTTCAGAACAACGAAACAAAACGATATTTGACTCTATCTTTTACGAGAACTAGTTATCTGATAGTCACTCATCCTATTGTATATGCATACCCTGTATTTTTAATTTTATAAAATTTTCAAAAATAAAATATATATAAGTTACAAAAATTCATCATTCTAATTGCCTATCATTGGTAGTGAAAGATTGTTAGTTTGAATTCCGTTGATGCAGAAGAATATTTTAAATTCAAAAATGCAGAAATAGAGGTACGACATATTGAACGGTCATGTGGAGACCAATTTTTGTGACAAATCTGTTGAGACTAGTTTCCAAATTGTGGACGTATACAAGTTTTATTTTCAGAGCGGACATAGTTAAAAAATATATTTCAACCCAAACTTTATGGACTTGCACTAATCAACTCAGTCGCCGACTAAATCAAATCTTTCTTCTACAATAAAAAAATCTACTCAACTTATAAAACCAATATGTTTGAGAAGTTTAATATGTTATACATAGTTTAGATACAATGACCCTTCTATAATACAACCAGTAAATAAAATTATCTCCCTGGTAGCCGAGAGGTTATCATGCACGCCTAACTTCCGTAGAATGTGGGCTCGATTATATATCTACTGGATTTTAAAAAAATCTGAAAATACAGAACCGGATACTCACCGCAATGGGTACACCAGAGATATTTTCATAAGAACATCAGCTATTTGTATTCTTAAATAAAGCCCTATCCTGCCAGTAGTCATGCTAATGCGGAGAACAATGGTGATGTATAACGAGATTGACTCGAGTATTAATATTCCACCTATTTGAGAGTGTTTCTTCCTTTAGTATTCTTTAAATTTCCCTGTTAATTCTTTCTTCTATTTTTACAATACTGCCTTCATTTTTTATGTGTTCACTTTTTAATATATTTTCAAATACTTTTCAATATTTTTGTACCATTATATTTCTTTCGTGTTGTTAATGTATTTAGCTGATAATTTGTAATATTACTACACGTGGAAAATACATAAATAAATGAATAAATAAAAATACATGTTTGACAACCAATTATCGTGAAAAATAATCTATCAAGATATGTCTTCACATAACGGAAATATGTATACTCTACTTTCAGAGCGGACAATTTCATACGTTGTAGAACCATATGCTAAACTTTCAAAGTGAACTTGTAAAAAAAATATAACTACGGTTTGAAGTATCAACACTTCCAATATTATTATATTTTATTATTCGATTCTCCATAAATTCTAGTGCAGACTTTGTTGACACTCGTTAATATGAATTAATTATCTTCTAACCGGTGATTTCCTTTCGATTTTCCAAAGGGCATTGTCTCTTATGCGTCTCAATGCCCGTAAATACCGAGTGTCAAGGCTTTTTAGATGTAAACACAAATTAAATGCACTTCATGCAGTTATGCAGGTGTCCCCATAACGGTGCTCTACACATTTATACAAGATATATGCATATAAACATCATGAATAATTTATGAATTTTTACTTTTACTTCGAAGTGACCAAAATTGACAACTGGTTTTGGCGAATAATACATTTTTTTAAATATGGATGGAGGACAGCGTTTGCCTAACACGTTTGGCACTAATTTATTGTAGTAGTAAATCATGATAATCCATAAAATGTTTTTGAATGACTCAGAACTATTTTTAATTAATTGAAATAATTTGGAACTCTTTAAAATTGTTGTATATAGGCATATAATTCTATTTCTAGCGGTAATTAATATTTTTATTTTCCAAAATTATTTAAGATGGACTGTGAATAATTATCGATAAACCTAATTTCATCTCCCTGATAGCTGAGAAATTATCAGACCCGCCTCGCATATGTGAAATGTGGATTAAATTCCCACATCCGTTGGATTTAAAAAATAAATATTGGATTGGATCCATATTGGGTTGATCAAATGCCTGGCAACTAATTCGTGCAGAAAATTAAGCAAGCAAAAAAAATCTATAGTATGTATTCCATATATTCCATATTAAATATTTACCACGTATTTTTATGAAATATTCGTCAACATCATATTATAAAAGAAACACGTGTTGTATTACGTCAGATAAAATCAACACTGTTGATTCACTAATTTCAATATCGTCATGCTTTAATCAGTTTTGTAAAAACGTCACGTTATTATAATTATTTGCGTCTCTTCCGATATCATAAAATCTTACTTAATTAATTTACGTTTACTTCGTTGAACTCCATTTTAAAACAATCTGACAGCTATATTCAATTTTGATTTTATTATGCTACTTGTTAGTTCTATAAATTTATAATTGCAATTTTAAGAATTAAGAAAACGGTTACATTTTTACTTAAAATATGGCTATATTTCATATGGCTTTTTATAGAAAGCTTTTTCATTGAAAATGTAAGTTTTTAGTTTCCAAATACTTTTGACATGACTTTGACATATTACAACACAGTGGTTCCGGTCTACGTGTTGATACAGCGTCACCCTTCGCTGCTTAAATACATACTTAAGTACTATATGTACGCAATAGTAACTTCCATTCAGGGTCTCGCTTTAGGCTGATGACCTGAAGCTAAATAGTAAATGTTTTCCAGCAGCCTTTGAGTACTGCATACCCGGCCACAATATTTCCTATGTGTCAACAAATGTAGAAGTGATCAATTCTAGAATATCTCGGTTCAAGCATAATGATATATAAGATTGATGTCAGCTTTAAGATAAATTCAATAAAATGAATTAATAGAATCGACAGTAATTTAACACAGCTCAACTTTTGCAGAGTAAATAGAAAATTTATAGATTATTTTAGATGCTATTTATTTTAGTTGATAGTTGTTTTATTTGTGATACTATTATTAGCATTTTGAGACTAACCTTTAATGATGACATCATAATCAAAATTACTATTCACATATTACGCTAAGTGTTCGTGTAAAAGTGAATTTCAATACAGTGAAATTTTAACGATTTTTAAATTCTTATTATAATGATAATTTTAAGTAATTTCTAAATTTTTGTTGCGCGGAAAAAATGCCTGATTTGAATGACAAGCCATCTAAGTAAGATAAATAGGTGTACGATTAACGTCGGAATCGTGGTAACGTTGGTAAGCTCATGCACTCCAATACTAGAAGTTCAAATACCGCAGCTATACACATTTTTATAAGTTACATAAATATACTTATAATGGATTTTTTATTGAACAAACAGTAATGGAAAACATACTTTATTCTTATATGAGTCCTTTCACAGTGGAAATCTTTCCGATCTACGTTCAGAGCGATTATGGCTTATCTAAGTATCCAAGACGATTGATATCTACATTTTCTAAAGAAAAACTGAATGTTATTTAAGAATTTACATCTTTATACAAAATTTTACTACAATATAATTAATTAGTTTTGTCTAACATACATATTATTTTCTTTAATTAATTAATTATCTACACATATTTACATTATGGTTAATTTCGCCAAATTATATTGTGCAAACTAATACGGAAATGCTGATTGTAACAACAAAAAAATACATACAAAGCTTTTAAAACCTTCCGGGCTCAGATTGTTTTAAAAAAATATATAGATTGTTTATATTATGCTATCATTTATTACTCCGCTTTCCCATAAATTCAAGCTCATTATTTATTCAAATTAGTTTTATTTATCCCGTTAGCGCACATTTATTTCAATATTTGGCTATATACAATATTTTTAGTCGCTTGTTTACTATGAGTGATCATTTTGAAAGTAAAATAGTTGATTTACAAATAGCAACCAAAATAACATGTATTCACGTCGACACTACTCACCGTTTATGAGAAGTTCCTTTAACAGACAGACATAAACATGTATATTCTGTTTTATAATAAAGATTATAGGTCCTTACATATATATTGCATATTGAATATTTATTGAATGTAAATTGAATTATACTCTAATGTCGTATGATGTTGATTTGAATTAGTTTTTACAAATTGATGGTGACGATTCCTCTGAAAATCTTTTCGAATCAGTTCAACTACTGGATCCGTGATTAAAACACCTGTGCACGACAATTTGCAAATGGTTTTGTTTCATTGCCTTTATAATCGTTTCTTTTTTAATAATACGAATACATTTTTTTACATGTATTTAACTATTTCTATAAAATTCAAAAACAACATAATCGAAATTAATAATGCAGCCACAATCGAGTGGGTTATAGGCAAAAACGCCACTTTCCACCAAATAAATATCGCGGAAAATCAAAAAAATTCAATTTTGGCATTCTAATTACTTATTCTTATAAGCAAATCTATAAATATTTAAGTTTAAATATACTGTAATAAATATAATGAATGACATGATGCGGGCATTTAAATGCTTGAAAATTATATAATACAATATGAGAGGGCTATTTTAATTGTTCCATAATAAAATACACTGACGTTTATCCTTTTAACTCCCTCAATTATAACAATAGTTTCATAAAATTTGGAAAAAATCTGGATCGGGCTTAAAAGGCAAAATATTGGAAAAGAATCGAATACATTATTGGAGACATCCGACTTATATATCCGAGTATTAAAATAAATTTGCAATAACAAAGTACACTTTTTTTTATGGTGTTGATTTACCAAATTGGAAAATTATTCAACTGGGCCTCTACTCTATATATAGCTCTCTACAGTGAGCTTTTACTCAAAACTTTTACCGATAATGCTTATGAGAATGATTTCTATATCACCACAATATTTTAAAACATGTTTGCTCCGAGCACATGGATCTAAATAGTATGAAGATGTCTGCTCTGAAAGTGTAGTATATAAGCCTCCGTACAACTGACAATTGATCGACCCGATGAGCATCTGTTCATATATTTTCGATTTGTTTTTAATCGAACCCGTATCTCTCAGATTACTAGGCACGAACGCTAACCTTAACGTTACCGGAGAGTTAATAGTGGCATACATTAATTTACAAAATAATCAAACCCACATAATTTATTTATATGGATGACGTTAGCGAGATTTTTCCGGTCAAGGTCTCTATTTCGCTAGTGTAAAATGCCATTGCGAAAGTGTATGATAAATCACAGAACACTAATTTCTACTATCGAATAATATTCAGAATTATTATTATAGTATCTACAAATATCATATGACGCATTGGGAATACCTTACAAGGTAGACAATTTGCAAATGTATAATTTGATATTAAAAGTTATCAACTGATATTATATAGAAAACTAAGACCATATATAATTTATAAACTAAGCATTCATAATAATCGTTGATTGCGATTGAGGCTTTTACTTTATGGAATCTTAATAATTTACACTGTTCTGGTCCTCTTTTTGTATGAAGACTCATGACATTTGTTTGACTCAATATTGTTGTCCACTCTTACGAACTTGACAGCTGATCTTCCAAGGATTTTTTTATCTTTTCAACAGAGCTTTCTGGATATTTTCAGCTTCAAAAATTACATTTCCGTCTCTTATTTTTGCATTACTTTGCCAGTTTACTCTCATTTGATCACATTGGATAATGGTTCCATAATTAACTCAACTTCTAAAGTCGTTCAATTATCAATTAGTATAAGTTTGTTTATTTATTAATGAGTTTCAATGCATCACGCAGTTTCACCTGGCACTCACTATATTTCATCAATAAATATCTCAACACTGTCGTCAACCTTTCAGATCTTATCACTGAGCAAATTTTCTACAATACTATGATACTTTTAATGCTAAACTAGTAGTAATTTTAAAACCATTATGTTTTTAATTTTAAACAAAAGATTTAAAGGGATATCCTGAATTATTTACAAGAAGCAACGACCAGATAAATTTATTATAACATCTAAAAAAATAATATGAAATTGACAAACAATACGATTTATAACACGCTCATTAATATAGTTGTTTTTTATTTAACATGCATAATTGTGCAAAAGATGACGTTTTATTTTAAGATAAAAATCTCTTGATTTCTGTATAAAAATACAATATGTTTTTATATTATTTATAATAATGAAACAACTGTTGCAACAACTAACTGAGGCCAAGTTGATAAACACGCACGAGGTATCAAAGGGTTAAGAAGCGCATTCAAGTCCCAAAACTAATAAAATAAAATAATGTTCAAAACATTGTTGAAAATAACTTTAATAATATATTTTTCCTTTACATTTTACAACTGAAATTGTAAAAAAATAACTGCGAGATAAGAGTTTCAACTACATTTACTTTTGTATGAGTTTTGAAACACCCATATATAACAATACAAAAATGATTTAAAAACATCTCATATTCAATAATGTGTGGAATTAATAAAAAAAAATATTGGAAATTATTTAATATATTTTCAATCATCAGAAAGCCTGCTAACATTTTCCTATAACAAATTTTTAATTAATATAATATTGACATATGGAAAGCGAATATCGAAGCGGGAAAAATATTTTCTGTTTGATTAAATATTATTTGACTTACGCCGTATAATTTACACACAATGCCTTTTGTGACTGACCCGTAAAATTAAAAACTTTATCATTTGTAATGAATCAAAAATCAGCTTTTTTATTATGTTGACACAAATGAATATAGATACTACGAATATTCTAAAATTTATTTATGTAATTTTATTTTTTTATTAAGTCCACTTCAAATGTAGAGTATATCGACTCTGTAAAGGAAAAAGGATGTAATGCTCAATTTTTCAAAATAACTCTTATTCGATAATCATAATGTATACAACTTTACACACGTTCTATCAAAAGGATACAAACTGAAAATGGCGAAATAGTGTCTAAATTAAACTTTCAATTAAAAAAAGTTCGCCTGTGAAATTTGCGACCAAGAAAAGGGACTTCACCTAATTAGTTTTATTAGTTTTTCTTAAATAATTTAATAAATTAATATCAAAATGAGTAAATAAAACAACAGTTTTGGAATTCATTACAGTCATTGTAAAATAATGTAAAATAGACTTAAGCCCAAAATTATTTGTGTTTGCTGTAAAATTTGTTCTATGTGGCTTCCGTCTTTTTTCCTTTCCACAGTCAAAACGTATGTATACATCGTAAAGACATATTTTCACAGACTAAACGGATGCCCAGTCCATTATCTTTGATTTTTTGCCTATTCTGTAATTGTAGGATTCGAATAGACAATATTTGACTTTGAACGTGCGCGCTAACCTCTTGGCTATCATGGTGACATTTTAGATTACTTACGAATTTAGTTTTATCATACTTTACAGTGAACAACTGTAAATTACTCATCGAATAACTAAGCATTCGGTTGATATAATTTTACCATACAATACATATTAGATTAATCTTAAATAAAGCATTTACATAAGCTCCAAGCCTGGCACCTCCAAGAACTCCTGTTACTATAGAATATTCTTTCATCTTCCCAGAGCATGCTAACCGTCTGTTAGATCTCAATCAGATGTAACTAAAAAAATATTGGAAAGAAAATTGCAAATACATATTCTTATTTATGTGCTGTCCTTGGAAAATTTTAGGGCGTCGTTGCGGCTGGCAGGACAGGCCTATAACTGTCTTCCTAGATACCAGCAAAAAAAAAATACTGAATTTATTTAATGTTTAGAAAACCGTAGTTTTGTATGACCAAATATCTTCTTAACAAAAAATATATATATCAAGTACAAGCTTATATTAAGATAATTATTTAGATGTTATAAAATTGTTTTGCCTTTAGTAGAGAAAAGATTCCTCACATCTGGTTTACGTATTATAGAATACCAGCTTTACTTATATTCCTAGCATTTCATGAAATTACTCAGCGTTTCTAAACGATAGAAATTTTTTGCATTAAATTTGTTTCGAGTATTATTAAAAAGCTATCGAAGTGTTGTGAAGTTTAAATATTGTGACAAATTCGCTTTCGTAACTCACAAGTAAAATTTTGTAATACCGGTTGACAAGTTGACGGTTAAAATATACACTTGTTCAATATTTCGGTTTACCTTGCGTAATTACTATTTCTATTCGACTTTAATAACTGTGCACGTGTGAAATATACAATACCGACCTTTATTTTGGGTAAATCATATTTTAAATTAGATCTGATTACTACACACGTGTGCCTCATTAAGAAATTGGTAAATATAGTTATAATTATTTGATAAATTTATACAATTATTTTTTTCTACTTCAATTCAGTTATTAATTGGAGATCGTAATACCAACATAATTCCAATGAAACTTTCAGTTAATTTTTCACAATTCACGAAACCAAAAACATCATTAAAATTGTTTCTGTTTGTTTTACAGCTTAACACCATATCCTATACGAGTGTGTAGAATAATATTTGAGAGGTATATTTCCAAAGTAAATTTATTTCACCATACCAAAACATTATGTATTTTTAGTGTGTTTTTCAGCGTTTATTTTCATTTTAAATATTTTTTAAATTGATTTATTCCACTGGTTTACATACAATATGGTGCTATACATATACAAAAATGTCTCGCCGGTAGCTTAGTTGGTAGCATGCGTGCCTAGCAATCCGGTAATGCGGTTCGACTTTAAAACCCGACGATGCTGGACTGGATGCCCATTGGGTTGAGTAATTGTCTGACAAACAATTCTCGTGAAAAATAATCTGTCAACACGTCTTCACATTGAAGATATCCATATACTTCTCTTTCGGAGTGGATATCTTCAATCTGTGTAGATGCATATGCTCCATGTTGGGAGCGAACATGTTATATTTTTATTATACAAAAATACTTGTTCAAATTCTTCACCTTTAAATTTTGACGGTGCGAAATAAGTCTACTGCAGAAATATTTTTTCATACTGGAAATACTTTTTATAGTGGAGTATATGGATCTCCTGCAATGTGAAAACGTCTTGACAGATTATTTTTCACAAGAATCGTTTGTCAGACAGTTGCTCAACCCAATGGGCATCAAAATTCTTGCATTTTCAGATTTTTCAAATCGGTTAGATGGGGAATCGAACCCGCATTCCCCATATTGCTAGGCGCGCAAGCTACCAACTACGCTAACTGGGAGACAAATTAGAAATATACCCCCAATATATCTATAATGTGAAATCTTCTATTAATAAAATATTTTTTACGACAATTCGTAATCATTGACTAATCCAATTAGACGTCCCGTTTTTAATCCGTTAGATTTTTAAAAAATGGATAGTTGAATCGGACCAACAACTCCGGTCCCAAAACCTTAATGAGCTTATCATGTTAACTACCAAAGTATAATAAGTTATCATCATTCTTTTATTAGATAAAGACCTGCTCATTTTTTATACATTCGTAATCATGCTATACACCTTTACAGTAGAATAAATAATTCATCATTATCTAATATCAACAAGCATGAAGTTGCGGCAAAATTCTTGCCAAAATCTTAATCACACAAAGCCAACACTATCTTATATCATAAAAATACTGTTAAGCAATATCATGTCTAAAATTATAAGACTACCAACAAGAATATCGATAAAAATAAAACCTATTGACTTTTTAATTAATCCAATATTTTCCTTATTATTGAATGCTCTTTAAGATAAAGAAACATAATGGCTTTTTAAATAGTATAAAAATCATTTTTGACAAAAATATAAATACATCTGTCCACTTATAAAGTGAAAAACAAGTTTTGGGTGATTTAACTTTACTCGTATTTGGTGATAACTTTGCACGAGGGAAGTTTGTAAAGCAAAGCCTTGAACTATGACTAAATTCAAAATTTAAAACAAACTTAGATTTGTTGTTGATTGTATTTTTAATAAAGCTTTTTAACAAAATCAACAATTTATTTTTATCGTATATTGAAGTGTATAGTATGAATGCTTAGTCAGATAAATGAATGGTTCAATAAACCCAGTCATCATAAATAAATTAAACCCTTTACTACATGATTTTTACGCCAAATCCAAATTTCTCAACCAAAAATTATTTATTTCTCAAAATATCATGTCAATAAATCATTATTTCATTTATCAATTAAAATTGATGATAGATTACTTACATATATAACACTTGCTGTATAGAGTAAAATTTCAAATTATTAAAATGTCGCATTCATACAACAGTATGCAGTAATGGGTAAATATTTTTTCACATTGTATACATTTATATGATCCGTTTAAATTCTGAATTATTTAAAATTGGTAAACTTCCATATGTGAGATCACTGTTA
>JAGVSQ010007878.1:0-14901 GCA_022683975.1 Rhyacophila evoluta
ATTTCTGTGTTAGTGTGAGCACTTCAATGTGTGCGCAGATGTCATGTCAGCACTTGTCATGTGTGCAGATTGTCTGGTTACCAAATTATTAAGCGATACTATCGCTGGTTTGATAAAAGTTGATTTACAATAGTAATGATATAATTAAGCCATACGAAGGACTAAAAATCAAACCATACTATTAGCTGAGGTTCAGTACTAAACATAATATGATGAATGAAATCAGATTGATTTAGTACTCAACGGTGACGCGGAAGTCAGTAAAATCATGAATCTTATTTCGTGTATTTATATGGTATTTTTATGGTATATTTTAGTAATGGATTTAATGAAGAAGAAGATAGTTATTAAAGAGTTTTTTTTTTTAAATTAAAATCGTTTGGTCATCTCAGTGTCCACAGACACGTACGGCCATAGGAACAAAATACAGTGAAAGAATTGCACCGACGGAGGGTATTACATTTTTTCTTCGGTTTCGTTTTAACTGAGAGAAGATCAGGTTCTGCGGCCTGCCTCTATCTAAACTTTGAAGCCTTTTTCTTGCGCATTGCCGAGCTTATTTCACTCTCCGGAGGGCATACGCGTACTTTCAAACACCATACAATTATTTCAACGAGCTTTTTTTACAATATTTTTTTGATAAATTTTCATTTAATCAAAGAACACCTATCTTAAAATTAGCTATTAAATAAAGATGTAATAATATTTTTATTATATAACGGTGTTTATACATTTTTTAAATTTAAATCAAACGCTTTTACAAGCATCTTTGAATTTGACCTTGTGACAGCTTACCTGTAGATATGGCAGATTGAATAGATCAATAAAATACGAATTCATTGTTACTAATGTTATTTTATTACATTTTAGTGATTGATACAACAAATAATATGTTTTTTTGATATATATTAATTATAATAATATATTATTCTAACAATATTTTGGTATATTTATCATTGGATTAGATATGTAGTCGACGATGCATGCTTTCATTTCAAATGTAGAACATTAAAGTAAAACTTATCATTAGGTACATTTGTAAAAAGACATTTTAAAGGTAAGTATATAAAGCTAGCATACTATTGAATAGTATTTCATAACACTGACGATAGAAATAGCACATTAGATTTTTATTTAAATAATAAATATATATTTTATATATGTATCTATGATATCATACTTACAGCAGCGGAAACAAAGTACCTATTATATAAATTCAATGATAATTAACATTCTACTGTCATTATAAATTGGAAGTGTCATGTTAAATTGCATTTAAGATTCCTACTTTATCGATTAAGAAAATAATATTAAATATTTTTATTGATCATAGATGTCATGTTCCGCGTTTAAAATTGCACAACAGAGTGCGCTAGTAATGGAAGCTATATATTTTTTTAAATGTGATACTCAATTTGTTAGATATTCAACAAGGATTATCTAGTCAGTACAAATATGAATTCAACAAATAAGTTTATCGATGTTACTGAATCAAAAATACTAATGTCACATTCACGGTTATAAAGAGAAATCTAACATAATGTGAGTAGAAGCAATTATTTTAACATTCAACACTTTTTTTTAAAGCAAACAGGTGATGAATAGCTGAGATTAATTTTAAAAACATTCATTTGGTGAATTAAAATATCATTGGTAGCATCATTTTGCAACTACCAAAAATGAGTAGATATTACCTTAGGGTGCATCTAAACAAGAAACAAAAGGGGTTCTTTCACATTTTTGTGGAAGTTTTTCATAAAATAACATTTGTTGAGTTTGTAACATTGTTATAATAGGCGTGTGGTTTATAATTCAACAAAATATGATGCAATTTACAACACATTCAAATGTTTTGCCGGTTCTAATTGCACCTTTAAAAAAATTTCAATAAATTTATCCATAAACATAAAAAAAAACTATTAATCCCTAATTTTGCAATAGGATTTTTAAGCATTGAAGTTACCATATTAAAATTTGCTATTATATATTAAAGAGTTAAATTTTTGATCAAAAATATTATTTTAAAGCAATCTTCAATAAAATAAGTTGGTAAAAAATATTTTTGATAAAGTAGATATGTAGCTGGAAAGTGAGTTTTCTATGTCGAATTCACAATTACGAAATTATCGAAATGTCTAAATATACGTGTGATGCATTTTTCTAATCGATTTTATCACATGAAAACAATTATTATTTTAAAAATATCTTTTGACAGCTGACATTCAAATTGGTTACATTAAATTGCTCCTAATATGCATTTACATAGATTTCTAACCCTCATGACATATTTATTATTTTATTTATAGGTCCAATAAAAAATTACCAAAGACACAAATATCCACCTTTTCAGGCATAGACAACACATTTATCTACAATTTTAGATTATTCTTTTGGTACGGGCTTAATGGACTATCTTTTAAGACATTTTTTATCAATACATTAAGTAAAGTACCAACACATTTATTACAAAATCACTAGAAAAAAAATATAATACTTCCGCATTTGTTTGAAAATGCAAAACATCTATGAGTGCCCAAATAAAAGAGTAAATATACACATTATAGAGACATTAATATGCAGAGATACGGAGAAGAAATATGGCAACACTATTTCCACAATACCTTACACTCGGTACCTTTGTGAAATAATTTTTTTTAGATACAAGATTATTTATGCCAAATTTTTCGACATGAACAAACAAACTTAAGAAAACTTTCCTTAATTTGATTGAATCTGAATGAATGCAATGTCATTCTGTGAAATTCACAAATAACTGGAAACAAGGACAGCAGTCTCCAGGTTTTGTTGAAAATTAGTTAAATTGGTAACCATGTAGAGCTGGCAATTCACCAATCGCAGTGAGTAAAGTTCGTTCAAGACTCAAAATGATTTAAAATTTGCACCTATTCATTTACAGTAGAAATTACTACATATCAAATAATATTATATGAGACTCCCAACGAAATGTAGTATGATTTTATATATATTTTATATTTACTTTCTATTAACAGAGAACCTCTAATGTGAAAATATTTCGCAAAAAAAATCTACTTCGCTTGTAAGAGTGAAACTGATAAGCATTTTTTTTTAATATTTATACATTTGTTCATCTGACAACTTGAATGAACTTATAAAGTTTAAAAAAATGTGGTTATTGAATTATTCAGGTTATATATTATAGTGTTGCCAGTAAACACAAAGGTGAATTTACTACTTCGATAATTTTTTTTTGTCAGTGTGGGAACAATCTCCTCCGTATTTGTAAAAAATGTTACAGTAAGGAATAATTAAAATCATTTACAAATTTGTAAAAACGATTGCTAAAATGACAACATTGTTGATAATGTGTACTGACCAATGATATTGTAGTGAAAATAAAAAAAAATTACGTAGCCTTTGCTTCTGTTACAATTTATATCTGTAACAAATGTGACAGAATTAAAGTAGATGCGGCTATTTAATAAATCAAAATAATACATCGTTTATCATTAACATTTATACTGACTACTAAATTTCCGCTAGATACTTGTAAGTATTCAATACTAAATCATGTGCCTAATAGAAATAATTAGGAATCACCATTACATAGAAATAATAATGTCCCATAACATATAAAAAAATTGTTAACTACCAATCCTCGCGAAAACAATATTTCAAGATAAATTTCAACATTATAAAGGTCTATCAAAAGCCAGATTAATGGTAAAGATGAAATAACATATAAAAGCCAAACCTAAAAACAATTGTTGTTTGATATAATTGAATTAATAACATGTTGTTAAGCTATGCACATAAAAATTATTAAGTTGGCAGTTCTAGTTGACGCTATGCAAACATAAGGGTGAATGTTTAACACATTGGATTCAATAAAATTCTTCAACGGCTTTGTGTGAACATTATTTACTTAGTGGGAATACAATATTACCTTATACATTTTGACAGAAGAATTTATAGAATGTTCTGGAATGAATTCAATTAAATTACCTTACTCCGGTAATAATTAAAACTGCTAAAAGCCGTGTTACTGCTTCAGTGTAATGGCTTTCCACTAAAAATTAACAATAGACAAAATTAATGAAATCACTGCTTTGTAATACTTATACCACTATAAATACACATCTATAAAATATGGTAACAACTTTCTTAACAGTATTTATTATTAACAAAAATACTTTTGGAAATATCTACAACAAAAGATGTCAACCTATTGTTAGATAACTAATGTGTCTATTATTCTATAAAACATAAACACAATAATTATGTTACATTAAAATTAGAGCTAATATATTCTGTCTTGTTTTAGAGAAAGCGAAAGTGTAGATGAAGTATATATCTCTTTCAGAGTAAATAAAAGTTCTCAATAAACTTATGGTAAGAATTATGTTTTTTATAGTTGGGCAAATGAGTAAATACAACCATGGGTTATAATAATACATTATTAAAATATTTGAGGGCTTCTATACCATGAAATAGCACTTCCTAGAGTGAACTCGGTGTCTAGAACTCATAGTTGTACTCGGTAAAAACCAAATTACACTGTCAAAAGACATATTTTGACAGAGCCACATTAAAATAATGAAACATGATGCTTAGTAAGAAATCAAAGCTAGTGTGTACTGATTTTTGAGAATATATACATTTGCAATGATGGTGTAGTTGTATAATTTTGTTTATTATCAATAGACCATAGAGGACGAACCTAGCCTTCCATCGCTGCTAAAAAGATGACGCACTAGTGCATCTGGATCTAGCATGAGCTGCAAACATATGATAAGAATATGCACATAGCCTCGTCTTCTACAAGATAATCTAATTGTAGCGTCTTAAAAAGTTACCAAAATACTATTAATATCCAGTGGAGTTACTGGAGCTTGAGAGGTACTGTGTAGTATACATATGCTCCACTTAAAAGGAGGACATGGATGAAGAAGAAAAGGCTGTTATTTAAAAATTCTACCACATTGCAAACATCACATTCATGTACAACTGTGAAACCTTATTCTTTAGTCCCATTTTGCCAATTTCAATGCCGATGTTTATTTTAATGACAAATATATGAGAAAAAAATACACTAAAATGAGTATGAAGTGAGAATAAAATTATAGAAATAAAATCACTACATAAGTGGTACTTTCTTAAGCAATTTCATTTAATATTAATTTTTATTGTATCAGTGAACGTTACCTTAAAGAATAAGCATTACAATAAAGCACAGTATGTTTATTGTTTTTCAAACATATCTTATAATAAATATCATGTAATAGTAGTTAATTTAGAAGATAAACAATTTTTACATCAAGAGTCCAGTATTATACTACTAATACTAAGCGTAATTGAAAAAAATATACTTTACTTGAAAAAAATACACTAAAATCCTATACACCTACTTTTAAGAGATAAAATAATAAATAAAAAAACAATGAAATGAAGGTACTTTTTTAAATAAAAATTAAGCAATTATCATTGACACTAGAATGTAAATACAGTAAAACCTCTTATATTTATTTTAGCATCTGGCCACATTGGCTCACATGGAAACTGAAAAAATGTTACACAGCACATGCTTCAATGCAACGAGCATGATTAATAGCTCTATGAAAGCAGCAAAGATGTTAAATAAATATATAACATTTTTAGAGTGAGTGATAAGGTTTTACTGCAGTATATTTATTTTTTATTGGATATAATATAATTCAATGCGTCGAAACATTATTCTTACACGTTATATAATTATGAAAATTACAATATTATTACGATCAGACTTATCATGTCACATGCTGCATATTATCATTAGCCATAACAGAAAATAATAAATTGTAACGATAAGTTGCCTAAACGATGCTTTTCATTTAATGCTCTTTAGACCTTGAGAATGTTTGTAATCCCGTATATAAATACTTATATTATTCAATTTTTCTATAAGATACAGACAGTTAAGACAGTTAATGGGAAATTTTATCATCCTGTTGTGGCAATAATTCGGTGAATTTAATATGTCATCTAACAAAGAATATTTTCAGTAGCTTTTTCAGTAGTAATTCAGGAGAAAAAAGTCCATGAAAACTAAATTTACAGGTTTTTCTCTATTGCATATTGAAATTAGATCCATATGCATGCTTCATTCTTATGAAAAATTCAAATATAATACAGTTATACTCAGTTATATATAGCGCCAAGAGATTAACATAAAATGCCCACACCGGAATTTTGTTCACAAACAATCTGCTTACTTGGACCGTGGATAAAAATGACATTATGTAAACATAACTGATCCAAATTTCAAGTCATGTAAAAGCATGCGTCAGAGTCATTATTCTACTGCCCGAAAAGTTAATATTTTTCCAAGAAAGACATTCAATATTAAAAAGAAATGAATGCGGCAATGCTAGTTAGTAACAAAAGGTTGCCTGTGACAAAAAAGAAATTTTATTTTTATTTTATCTCGATATTCCCAATCTTTTTAGTAGCATATTATAGCTGTGATGATATAAGAATGCTATTAATAAATAAGATTGAATGTAAGTATATAAATTTATTGCTGCAATTAATAAAACATTATGATTATTATGTATATCCCACAAACAGTGCTTAATAATTTTGCGGTACGTGCATTATAATTTCTTTCAAGGTAAGTAAGTGTTGACTTATTTGAATTGATAATAAAATCAAAATGCCTATTATGAATGCTTTTTATTGCACAATAATAATAAATTATATTATAAAATCTTGCATTTTTTATAACTTGCATGGTATTTATATTACTAATAGACACAATATCTTATATACTATGCAATTTTTATCAATTCTATTATACCGAGGCTGTATAAAAGTAAACGTAAGCTTATTACCAATTGCGTCAAACTTTTCTTCAATCTAACAACACCACAATTTATTAAAAAGAGTATTTTCACTTGTAGTTAATATTCATTTGTTTATGGTTACTGCTATGGGGAAAACACTCGTAAGCTTCGAAGCAGTGTTGCCAGAACATTCGCTAAGCACTCGGCACGTAATGCTAACTGCCCTTCTAATGAACTGCTGCCATCGGGCTGCTGAGGGTCAGATGTTTTGCGGATGTGCTCTCGGACTACTTTGGCCATGTCTGCTCCGGCTAGCTCTTTGAACGCAGCAGCCACATCATGCACTCTTAATACAAGATTTCTTGTTTGAAGGGGTGATGAAGTGTGACGACCGAGAGCCTGTTATAAATAAAAATGTTCATAACCTATTAGAAGAGTACAGAGGATTATCTTGATTATTGATTATAAAGATAGTTTTTGAAAATTATAAATGTACTTGAAAATGATGCCATCTTTGTTTGATGTAATCTCTACTGTAAACAGCAGCAATACCAATGTATTGCAGTTATTATTAAACCGTTAATCCATTATCATATGTAAATATAATTTATCTATCTGGATTTATGCATTCATGATGACGGTAGTTTGTGACTAAAATAGTACATGATAATTAAATATGTCATAAGAACTATCAGAAGATATATTAAAAACCTGTGATAAATCAGCCAGTCTCCTGAGAGGCGTGAGGCAATCAGCAAGCGGTGCAGCTACGGCGCGAGGAATGCTGGAAGCGAGAGCAGCTACCAAAGCTCGACTTCCTGTTACGAGAGATACCGCTTCATTTGTCAGCTGATCACGAGCCTCCTGTATCATAAAAAAGTCAGTTAAGATCACAATTAAGGTCAGTTGGATATGCATTTATGAATTTGACATTACATCCAAAATATGTTTATTAACTGTGTAATACTATATTTCTTCAACTCGAAGAAACATTTTCTTTTCAATGGATTCATATCTCAAATCAAGGTGTGTAACATAATTGAAGTTTTCATTATATTTTGCAGAAAATGGTACCATACATTCATGTTAAGGAAAAAAGATGACTTGAAAGACATTGACTTTCATGATATGAAAGAAGCAAATAGATGACAACATATTCATGTTTTGGGCACAACTCTCATTTTTGTACTACCTTGGCAGAAGAGATATCTACTAAGAGAATTTTTTTATGAAACAAAAGAAAAAATTTATCACCTGGAATTTTCTCTCATCGATATCTTCGCCGCCGCCGTGCGCGTGCTGGTGGGAGCAAGACTGAGCCACCTGATGAAGCCGCAGAAGCAGTCCGTCCACGGCCACCTCCGTCTTCTGCAGCAGTGTTTCCACATTCACCACATGTCCATTGCTCCCCACCCCGCACTCACTGGCCTGCAGTTTTTGCCTCATCATCGGAGATGGCAGAGTGTTGGTGGTCGAGCTGTCGATTTGATATTGGTCTTTAAATCGAACATGATTCGGCTTGGCGTGAGCGCTTCCACTCTCATGTCTCAAAGTCGCCGAGTAATTTGGTGAAATCATTTTACTACAATCCGAATTATAATGATTAAAGCTTCTATCTCCGATATCGGACTGACCCATAGCGGTTACAAATTTTCTGTTCATTTGCGGGGAGCACAATGAAAAAATGGCATTCATTTCTCTGTTTTTTAAGATGGTATTTTTGGTTTCAGAGTGTGATCTTACGTGACCCGATTTGTTTTGCACAATGGGTGTGGTTGGAGTGCTCAGACAATGAGTGGTGCATTCGGGCTGTGAGAATGTTCTGGTGCGTGCAGGTATTTGGAATGATTCTATATCGCTCTGATGCTCTTTTTCGATATCCCTGAAGAGATTCGGGTTTCTTTGAAAGTGAGGTGACCCGATGCTCGCCACTCGAGGTTCGGTACCGTTTTTCAAAATGGGTTGACCATGTTTGAGCGCAGCTTTCATTCTCAGGGCTTCTATGCTGGGTACAGGGGGCAGCGGGGGTTTTTTCGGGGGCAACAATATGTGAGGAGGAATGGTACTACAGTTGAAATCTCCTCGCGGAGGTATACTGGGGGGCATCGTATCGTTTACAAACCCATTCATAGCTTCTTGATGAAAGTCTCCATTCTGTTCGCAGACCATCTTAAAATTGATCTTTCTATTATTCAATGTATTGAATCTGTTTTCCGGCGGTTCTGACAGAGAGAGACCGTTAAAACTATAACTGAAAGAGTTGGACCGTGGTCTTGCAGCAGTGGCGACTAATATACTTTTGGGAGGTCTCTCGGGGGGTTTAATGCTGTCTACTTTACCATTCCTCGGAGGAAGAGTCGGTTCACTATCTTCTACACCTACAGAATTGTCTTTTGAAGCGTTATCATCAGTTTCATTATTTTTGTTCTTATTGTCTTTTGCGCAGCAAGAAAACACGCCTTTCCTATCTACAGTAGGATATTCTATTACATGACCGTTAGTAGTGTTTTTGACACTAGAGCAACTGTTTCTTCTTTTAGAATTTTGCGCTTCAACATTGAGGTAAGCGACATCATATGAATTATTTTTTTCAATATTCTTCTCATTTATAATTAAACTATTTCGAGCTTGACTTAGACTTTTTGCATTAAACATATCCCTGATTTCGCTAACACTTACGTTTCCTTTCACTTGACCGTTCGCTAACGGCTTTGCGGCGTCCAGTTCTTTCATATGCTGCCTGATTTGAGACTCATTGGAATAAACTGCAGTATCTTGATTGACCGTAGATCCATTGGAAACGGGCGGAGGAGGAATAATATATGACATTATTTCTTCAGGAGTCAATTCCACAGCAGGAGTAACCTTCAAAGTCGGTGGCTCAATTGCGACAGTAGCCAAAAACTCTTCAAGTTCAGAATTACCAGAATCAGTGCTAGATTTAGAATTATTATTCGAAATAGTGTCAGATTTATCAATCGATTCAAGATTATCAGCAAATGATAACGGTACTGTCGTGATAACTTGAGGGACGTGTGTAACACTATCCAATTCATCCGGAGTTTGCGGTGGCGGTAGAAGAGTTAAATCGATTAGATCTGGATCTAATTCTATCATATTTAAAATTTCACCATTAAACATTGTGCTATCGCGTTCGGTCGATGAGACTTCACAGTTGGTAGCCTCGCTAGCTATTCCACTGCTTCGTGAGTTATTTGAATTCTCTCGCAACTGATGAAGATACTCGCGCAAATTTTGTTCTCTAGAACCGATCTGAGTATTATAATTTGGATTATCCGGACTGTGTAGACCAAAACTTGTTCTAATCGCTTTGTTGTGTATACTATTACTCTTATTCTGATGCCTGTGTATAGGACTATTTGTCGGAGTGTATAGAGAATCATTATCACTCTCCGATTGTGATAGGTCAGTGCTTAAAGCGAGTAAAGCGTCTGTTAATCCACAGTTATTCAAAATAGCGCTCAATCCTTGACTTTGTCTGTTTATTTGATCATCCCCTTGCATTTTAGTATTAGGTGTTAGAATTGAATTCAAGCCGTTCGTAATACCGTTTAATCCTTGATTGATATTTTCAGTTAATAATATCAAAGAATCGCTGTGTTTTAATGTACCAGGAGTGTCATCTAACGAAGACATTCTGCTGTGACTGGACTCATTGTCACTTTCAAGTCTGTCAATGTTGGTTTCCTGCCAATAGGCATTATCATCATTTTCCTTCAAATGACTATTATCTTTATAAATATTCTCTTGTTGCTCTGATAGGTATTGTTCAGAATTTTGTACCAATTTCTGCATTTCAACAACACGTTTCAAGACTTCATCGTTTCTCGCTTCAACGAGACTCGAATCGTTTACATTTTCCAAAATCTCCATCGACAATATGCTCTGGAAATCGAATCCTAAATTGTCTTCGATCCAAAGATTTTCCGATTTACCGTAATCTTCCGATTCCTCATTCTCATTATAATTTTCGTACAGCGAGTTCGTCATTTTCGTTCCTTGCTTTCTATCGTAGCCTATCAAAGGACTGTCGGCTGCGTTTGCATGGTTCCTGTTTGCAATGGTGGTGTTCATGTTGGTATCCAATCCGTTGAGAGCCATCTTTGGTGTGGAATGATAAGGCGGCGGCATACTGAATGTTACATAATGTGATTTCGATAAAACATTTGGATCGTCACAGTTAATATAACTCCATTTTGCTGGTACAACATTGTGTTGAGAGAGATATGGTGGTGCTGAAACACAAACAAAAAGGCATTATAATTTAATTATTTCTAAGAATATAGTAACGCTCATTAATAGTATCTTGGCATAAGATTGATAACCATAATAGTTATCAATAAAATAATTGACAAATAGATCTATAGAATTATTATTTGATATAATTATCCAGTTATATTTGACAACTGATCTACTGGAATTGTGTTACTATGAGTAAGATAAATAATAATAAAATCTTACATGGAATCATTTTCACACTTTAAATTATTAAATCATGGTATTGCACGTTTAAAATGTTGGAAAATAATTAACACTGGAATAAGGTAATAATATATTGATCATTGTATAATTTTAAATATCTTTCTTACAAAGGGTATTTGCATTTAGAGGAAGATATTTGTTATCGATGGAGTAATTTTGTAATTTAATGTGATAACTCCAAGACAAACTTTCTTGTAGTGTTTTGAAAGTAGCATTAGCAAATAAATACATTTACAATATCATTGAAATATTTACCAAAATCATCAGAGACTGGATCTCTTTCTTGGTCAACTTCTAACTCTCTTCCTGTCACAAGTCGAAAATATCTAAAACAAACCAATGAATTATGTCAATATTCAAAGAATCGCCCTTTGACTATAAAGATTCTTCGTAAATACCCGGATGATAGCACGAATTGATTCAAATAATATATTAATTAATTATATTATTAAGTATTTTTTTTTCCACTATTTCATCATATCAAAACAGTTTCATTCTCAAGAAGGTTTTTTTCAGTATCCTTCACTTCTATAATCTTTCCATAATTACCACATTAATTAAGTGAGAATTTTTTTGTCAATCCAGCAATCTTCAGTATAGCTATTGGCATTTTGTATTTTTATGTGATATTGGATAACTGAATCTATTGTAGTGATTGTCAAAGCTTTGAGTGGAATGCTCGACCCATGGATATTTTTATGAAATCTTATGATATTGTATGTCCTTTCAAAAAGAAATCAGAAAAGAATAAGGACCTTTATTACTTTGGAATGTATTTTTGACAGATAAAACATAATATCCAGATCCATATCTTTAGAATATTGTGCCATTTTAATAATTTGATGAATTAATACAGTATATAACAGCACTTTCTAATAATTGAATGAATAAATCTGTTTCGTTACCCAGCTAAAACAAGGCCAAGCTCAGATCCATCTCTGTCCTCCATATTGAAAGATAGCACTCGGTCCCGTTGCAAAAATATTGTCACATTAAAAGAAATTTCATCTTCTCTCGTCAGTCTTACTGCCACCAGGTCTTCAAGGCTGGATATCAAAGTGGGCTGAAAAAAAAATTGAAGTTCAAGTTGACTGTTTAATTATAAAATTATTTCTAGGAAGTATATTATTACACATATTATATATAAAATCGATTCTGTCTAATTGAGCCACCGGTGAATGGCAGAAGCACTTGTTTGGGCCAAATTTTTAGAAAATAAAACCAAACTATTAAACTAAAACATAATCTAACGCTTAATTGAGACAAAATTTCAGTTAATAGAGAAATCAACAGACGTTTGGCTACCGTTCACTCGTTCCCCGTCGAAGAAACACCGATTTCGGCTAATACAGTCTGTACCGTTCATTTACTTAGTTGTCAATATCCATTTCCGTTTCAGTGACCATAGTAAGAGCATGATTTATGTACGAGTGAATTTATTTTTCTGTTGATTATGCAAGACATAATATCATGTTCAAAAAAACAAACGGTGATGGTGACTAGTGCAGATACTATAAGCGCTGAACAATGGAATTCATACTTTTTTGGAGAACTTCCGTGCATTTATAATGCTAGTAAAATCGACCTCTATTATCGTGATATGTCAAAAAGTTCCCTATGTTATATGCACATTGCACTGCCTGGGTATAAAAAAGCATTGCTTTGTATTACAGTATTATGTTTTGCAAATATGTCAGATACTGACAAATGAAAGTTACAAATAGTGGAAAAAGTGCTGATCAACGATACTCTCAAGGGGTAAGAATGAAAGATTTGCCACTGGAGTACCATTCCAATAAAATTCACTTAATAGGGAGATCTTCTTAATGAGGCTTGAATTCCCTATTCCTGATAAGTTCTCACTGAGCGAAATCGTGTGTATTTAAATTGTAATGTAAATATCACAAGTTATCAGGCAATTACTAAGCAAACCAAACTAAGTCGCAGCTTAAAAATAAAGGAGTAATCTGTGAATTGAACTCACCACGGTATTCCTAATTCCAGCTATTTGACTAAGTCCAAATCTTGGGCTTACGAGTAATACCCTTTCCGGTTGATTGCTGCTAAAGCACTTGGCCCCGTAACTCGGCAAACCTGATATTATATCTAAATAATGAAGCTTTGCCTGGAAAGAAAAAAAACAACATTAGAAACAATTCATACATGATTAACTATTTACAAGAGAATTTTGGTTCGATTACGAGAAAGTTAAAAATATTTCATAAACTTATATGATCTACGTTTTGTGTGGAATCAAGAAGAATACAATTAGATAAAATGGACACATCTGAACGTAATCTTATAATTAGTAATTATTTAATATTGTATGAATGACGTGTCTATTCAATAGATTTTTTGTTTATTTAGTCATGAGACAGGTTTATAATATCATAAATTTAGAGATATGTATTTTTCAATTTTGCACAGATGTTTAATGTTTATCAGTTTGGTGTTTCCGAGAATTGAATTCCCCAAAAGTCATGTCAGTTCATCAAATATAGTCTCCTTGTCTCTTTGGTAACTAAGATGTTAGGATGTGTATTATGGAGACGGAGATTATAGGCTTGAATCTTACAGCTGTAGGATTAATAAATTCCAAAGATGCAAGACTGGATGCCCTTTGACCTAATTTGCCAAAGCGAGTCTTAACAAGGTAGAGATATATACTTCATTTCTAGAGTGGATATCTTCACATTGTTGAGATCTATAGCTACACTTTCACAGCAGACATGAAAAAAAATATAGTCTCAATATGGTGTTTAATGGCCTTCCAGAATTGAGCACTCCTTAAAATACCTGTATCGACTGTTGGGGGCAAAGCCACTTTCATGTTTACAGATGATGGATCTATGCCCCATTATCTAATACCCTTATTCCAGATAAAACATCCCCATAATCCCAATATTTATAGTGAGCATCTATTTTCAAATCTCAGTATAAATTCATTCTGTACTCTGATTCGATACTGCTAACCAGAATAAAAAAAAAAAAAAACAATGTACCTGTAATTGAGATAAATGCTTCTGCTGACTGCCTGTCATTTGCGAATTGAGCTTCAAAAAATGTCCTATGAGTCTTCTTAACTCTTTCCGTTTCATACTCTCCAATAGACCGCAAGGCACAAATCTCTCCAAGCCAAACTCCCTCCTAAAAATTATAAAAATATTTTTCACTCTCAAGTTAAAATAAAATATATATAAACTCAACACTACTTACGCAATCTAGACAGTTGATATTGCTGTTGATCAAGTTATATTATACATTACAAAAAAAAATATTGTTGAAGCTTTAATAAGATGTTGCAGTATCTTCTAAGATAGTGGCGTGGTTGTCTATGAACAAAATATTCAAATGTGTCAATTTCAGAAATTATTAACCCTTTGAGGATTATGCTGCCTTGCTTAGTTAAAACGCAATGTTTTGCGTGTAGTTCCCTATGTAGATATTGCATTTTTACTTAGTACGGCAGTATGGATGTACATGTACTGTTGGATATTAGTTGAATTGATAGCGCCGTGAAAGATTTTAGTGTTTATAACATACTAGAAAGGCGAAGCCCGGGTCGCTAACAGTGATCTCACATATGGAAGTTTACCAG
>JAGVSQ010007879.1:0-14901 GCA_022683975.1 Rhyacophila evoluta
ATTTTCAAATAAGATTTTTTTGAAAAACTATATTTTTGGTAAGATTTTAAGGTTTTGAAAATTGGATTTTTTTCAGTACCTCTACAGTATCCTATAAAAACATGTCGCAGCGAATGTGTTAACTACATCCAATTTAAAATGAAACAATGTTTTTATCAAAAACAATTATAACGTATACCAACATCTTAGCAATCATGGAGTTAAATTCGATCTAACTATTTTGTAATTTCTGTGAATTCAAGATATTTCTAATCATCAACAACATTTACGTTTGCTATAAAAAATGTCTTTTCGTAGGAATTAATACCAGAGCTGTTCTTCTTGCCTGAAATTCTCGTAAATGGATCAGGCTTGAGACTTGGATCATCAGGATCTGGCGACGTCCAGCTTCCGCCATGGGCATCGTCCCCTGAAGAATTCGTCCGACTTCATCGCATGGCATTGGAGTCAGAATTTGTTAGCTGTCAATTACATCAATGGATCGACCTTATCTTTGGATACAAACAAAGAGGTAAGTGCGAATAGATTAGCTTTATGGATAAAAATGGTTTAATAACATTTCATTTCAATGGCCACTAGTTATTTCAATGATGCAAGATACAAATGCGATCTTTATTTTAACTTCTTAAAATATGCTGTATCTTATAAATTTCAAATTTCATATTAACAGAGTTTAAATTATCGGTACATACATATTATACTATATGAAGTACCTATTTTTTTTTTAATGTAGTTTATTAATCTTGTTTTGATTTTGGTATAAAAAGTTATTAAATCGGATATAATTATCTTTGGGGTGACTTTGAATTTGAAATACTATAAAAATTAAACTAACCTATATTTTTTATCATTTTCTTGCACAATTAGTAAAAGTGAAATTTCTTTTCATGACTCGTATGATTAATGATTATGTTAGTCATATTATTTGATTAGAAATTTTCTCTCTATTACGTGTGAATTTTATATTTATTTGAAGTCCCATTACGAGGGCTGAATTCAACACATTTTTTTAATTTCTGCGTCTGTATTGTCGAAAAATCAAATTTATGTCTGATATTCAAGGTTAAATAATCATGCGTTGGCTATTGTTATTATATTATTACGAAAACAAACCTTGAAAGATATTAAACCTAAAATAATACAAACCTTAAATATATAGTACTTTAGAATTGACTTACTAATATAATAATTTCATCTAATTGAATACAGGACCTGAAGCAGTTCGCGCAACAAACGTATTTTACTATCTGACATACGAAGGTAGTGCAGATCTTGACAATATTGTGGATCCTGTCACGAGAGACGCTGTCGAAGATCAGATCCGAAGCTTCGGCCAAACGCCTTCGCAGCTATTGATGGAGCCACATCCGCCTAGGAGTTCAGCTATGCACTTGGTTAGTAGTTTGTTTATTTTATCGGCTACTCATTGAAATTTAAATTTCATGATAACTTTTACATTGCGGAGATCCAAATGCTCTTCATTCGGCGTGGAAAAATAATTAAATCCAACTCTTATCTAGCAAATTACATAACCTACGTAAATCCAAATTAGAAAGCCACGTTCACTTTAATATCTACTTCCAGAGTCCTATGATGTTCGCGGCTGCCCCCGACGATATCTGCATGACAATGAAGTTGCCATCTAACAGTGCGATATGCCACGTGAGCGCCAACACGTACCCTCAGCTTGCAGTGCCAGGAGTCGTGACGGTCAGCGCTGGTCACCAGTACTGCGTGCACCGCTGGAGGGGTGGATGTTCAGCTCCATCACCGACCGCACCGTATGACCCTCAACCGACCCATCATCACGCCGCTCAACCACCAGTGGCCATGGACCCAGTCATTGGTGAGAAACAAATTTCTTAAATATTTATATAGCTGCATATATCAAAATTCACAATAGTGTATCTTTCTTTCCTGACAATTTGCACACACTGACATACTATTAGCAAAATGCCATTTTTTATGCATTTTTAAATTGTGATATTCATTTAGCTATTGTCTCAGCTTCGCGAAAAACTCTCGAGATTAAGAAATGGTCCAAGCAGATTTCTGGTACTAGGGATTGCTAAATGAAATTCGGAATTCTGGAATTCGTTTAAATATTATTTCGAATTCCTAAAAAAATTATAGCGAATTCCGAATTTACGTTACGTAATTTAAAAAAAAAAACGAGAAACAACACTTTCGTGAATAATAAAACAAGAAAGCTCTTATTCGCAATTCGAAAATCCAAAACTGCGAACTACCAAAAACCGAAAAAAAAATATCTTCTCGAAATTTGCATGCTCTGGCCTGGTAACGTCAAAAATCACGCAGTGATATCTGGAAACCGTCACCGGATGCCCCAACATAACCTCAATCCTACCAGCCTCTTCTATCGATCGATATAGATCATTAGTTCCATGACAAATACACGCATGATAAATCCTCACAAGACAATTGCACGCACACACTGATCACAGAGACATTGTAGCATTTCAAACTGAATTTACGTACTCATTGTGTAGACAGATTTATATTTTTATTATAAACAATCAATAAGTTTTAACTCTTGTAAATATTTTGTCAAATACTAGTATTTTTTGTATTATTATATATTAAAATGTCATTTTTTAAGAATTTCATGTTTTAGATTATATTATACAGCTTTAGTTTATATTATAAATTATGTTCTGATTAATATATCTGTGCAACAATGATAAAGATCACAATTCCTTCGGAAACTGCATGACTTTGAAGGTTTTCCCGGAGGATTTGACTGTAATAGACATTTTTTTATTCACAATACACCTGCTGAAAACTTGCACAGCGTCAATGCCATTTCTTGCACCGCATATTTTCTTTTCAATCAAATAAATTACCCGCAGCGAATATTTCGGAAATAGATTTATATATTTTTTTACCTTATCTATTATGTGTCGCGTTTTTATATTCATATGTAATTAATCATATTTATCAAAAACATTTTTAAAACATCGAATATTTTTTTCATTATTTCAAAGTGTCGTTAACTTGTTTTAAAAATCATGTGGAACATATCGTGTTTTAAATTCCATAGTGTCATCAAATCTTATCATTTTTGAGTTATTTAATTTGATCTATTTTATCGACTTTTCGTAATGATATTGGTTTTTTTAGTGTTTAAATAAATAATAATAACTTAATATAACACTATTTTACAATTGACGAATATTAAATCTAATTTTCGATTCCATTTTCGGAAAATTGACAGTTTTTTATGTTATGACTTTATTGCATCAATATGCTATTAATTTAATATTAATGTAATTCAGAATACTCTTCGAAATTATAATTATATAAATATTGATTGGTATCCTCTTCATTTTTTTATAAAATACTTGACAACATTTAAAATTTTAAATAATCATTTATTCTAAAAAAGGTAGTGCCAAAGTCACGCAGCCCACAGCACTGGGCCGCATCGAAGATTTATTTATATTAAAGACACTACGTGTCTTATTTATATATTATGTATTGTGCCAGTTAGCAATAACAGAAAAAATACTAGGACCTATCTTGCAATACACTGAGTGTTATTAATTTTAATATTTAATTTGACGTAAAATTATAATAATAACTCAATTTCCTTTCTGAAGTGTATTTGTTTCCGTATATCTTTATGTATATAGATATAGTTTTGTCGAGGATAAGTTGTTAGCCATTCGCTCAATATTCGGTATTTATAATGTGTATCTCATTAACAAAAAACCAATCCTCGTAAAATTTGTACTAATATAATTACTATAGCCAATACTGTATACACCAATCCAGCCCGTGTCAACTATGTTTTCCTTTATATCTATAATTACTGCAAATGAAAAATATACGTTTCTTACTTATTAATGTAATTTTTTTCCCATAGCTCAAGGTGGTGCCAACGCCCTGCAGCGACGCCATCTTGGCGATAACTTCAGCCAACGCTTGAAGACACGCGGCAATTGCTTCGTCACAACCGTCGACTCCAGATTCTTGATTGCCTGCGGATTTTGGGACAACAGCTTCCGAGTTTTCTCCACAGAAACAGGTTAGTCAAAAACTTAAAATTTCTTTATTTAGTTGACTCTTAATTTACTAAGAAGTACATGCATCATAAAAAAATGATTTTTAAAGGTATTCTTAAATATCAATGAAAGAAAAATACCATATTGATTATTTAACATTTCTCAGTAGAGCTACTTCATAAATAAAATATTAAGTATTCAATGTTGCGAAATGATTTTTCCATAATAATAACCCAATTTCATTACATGTGTTCTTTGTAAATATATTTAACTGTTGATCTTTTAGCACTTCTCAGTAGGGCTTCCACATAAATACTAATCGATTCCCCCAAATTATTATAACATCAAAAAATATTCAGCGCTATTGCATAATAATGTGTAATGTGTGTGTAGGCTAATATCAAGTCGACAGGTAATCAATTAAAACATATAAATGTTGTTTCTACGGTTGATCACTTAGCATGTCTCAGCAAAACTATTAAATACATACAATTTCATGCATGCAAATTTTGACCCAACAAAAATATATTTTGATAAAAACAATTCACTGTGAGCTCTCGACCTTAATAAATAAAGAAAGAAATTTAATAAAATTAAATTAACATGCTTCGTTAATAAAAAATGATTTAATATCATATAATACATATTTTTTTTTCTTAATTATTACAGCCAAAATTGTGCAGATTGTATTTGGACATTACGGAGTGGTCACATGCGTATCACGCTCCGAATGCAACATTACTTCCGATTGCTATATTGCTTCAGGCTCAGCTGATTGCACCGTACTTCTCTGGCACTGGTAAGTCCATCAATACATCTATTTCTGAAAACTAATTATTGATATACTTCCTTAATAATCTACTTTGCAAATTCCATTTCCTAAAGCTAATATCAAATGAATCGTCCCATGCTTCAACTACAACGCATCTTACAAAATTCTCATATAATTTTCAGGCGATTCACAATGACACAGTGAAAAGTTTTATATCATCTGTGAGACTTTGTGTATTAAAATGAGAATCGAGTTAAAAATGACATTGTAGTCAACATACACTTTAAAACTTCCTTAAAAAATACAGTGTTTGTTGACCCTATGTATGGTATACAAGTATGTCCGAAAAAAGGAGATGAGGCAGTTGACAGAGGAAAAACTTTAAAAATACTTCCACTAATTTTAAATTTCAATCATTAGTCTGATTAAAAATGGTGTGGACTCATGGCTATTCAATTATACTCGAAGATGTTGAATTGAAACTTTTTTTTAAATTTTCCAGGTCTGCCCGACACCAGGGAATAGTAGGGGAGGGAGATACTCCAATTCCTCGAGTGACCCTCACTGGACATGATAACACAATTACTGCGGTCCTCGTATCTGCAGAGCTTGGCCTAGTACTAAGCGCCAGTACAAGTAAGAACCAAATTTCTATCAAGATTACTTCAGCTTATATTCCTCCACATTTGGTCAAAACAAATGTTACTAAAAGCTCCAGAAATTTTGTAGTTTGTTCATCTTATTGATTAGCTTCTTATCAGAATATGTTCTCAAATCATAAGCTATTTATCTCACATTTGAATAATTTTATTCAATAATCATAAATGAAATTATTCCAGACGGGCCGGTTTTGATTCACACAACTTTTGGTGAACTACTACGTTCGTTGGAGGCTCCAGCAGGAGCAGGATGGCCACAGCAGCTTGCCCTGTCTCGAGAGGGTCTCGTGGTAGCAGCTTATCAGAGGGCGCACCTTGCTGCATTCACACTCAACGGTCGACGCCTCAGACACGACACCCACAATGACACTTTCCATGTATGTATCCAAAAATCCAACTTTTTTTCTGTCAATATTTTGATTTTAATCTGACTTTTTGATGGTAATGTGTGTTACATTCAACCAATTTCACCAAGTGCTTTCATCTAAAAAAAATATTTTTCTTTATTTTATAGTTTTCAATTATTACAATATAATTATATGTATATAATACTGATAAATTATTTCAGTGTCTGCTGTTATCACGTGATGGAGAATACCTGGTGAGCGGAGGAGAAATGGGCATTGTAGAAGTATGGCGAGCTTTCACTTTGGCACTGCTCTACGCTTATCCAGCCTGTGACGCTCCCGTCAGATCACTCGCTCTCTCACACGACCAGAAGTAAGACCACATATTTACTTTATACTAAAATAACTGTACTGCTTAATAGCTTAATAATAATAATAATAATAATAATAATAAGATCATTATAATGTCAGATGCCAGGAACTTCTATCAGCTCAAATATAAGAAAGATTCATCTGTCTAGAGAAAGTAAACTATTATTCTTCAATGGATATATTATTGTATATTTAATGTGCTTGTGTGAATTGTTTTGAACAGAATAAATAAACTATGATCAAATATCATTATGTGTATTTCAATGTAAATATTTTAATGTTGTAAATGTATTCAATATGTTGAGGAAATGATTCATAACAAATTGCTCTAAAATAATGTGTCGAAAAAAATCATAGAATTTCTTTTTCTTTGTTTAGGAGTAAGTAATTTACCTTCTTAATAAGGATTATTTTTTTTATCAAAATCATTGATTATTACTGAATGGTGACCTATAAAATTATAATGGTTTACCGTTTATACAATATTTATAGTGTTTGTATTGTTTTAACATAAAAAAAAATTATTTTTCAGATTCCTACTGGCCGGTTTGGGAAATGGGTCTCTTGTCGTGTTTCATATAGATTTCAACAGATGGCACCACGAGTTCCAGCAGAGATATTAAGGAGGAGAGGGTGACGAGGGAGATTAATAATTGCTCAGCATACATAAGCTTATAAAGTCACATTATAATATAGTCATATAGTGAAACCAATAATGTATTTTTATGTACTTAAACCCGGATTTTGGCTTCATCATTGTAGCTTTGAATATTTTGTACTTAACTTAAATTAAAAATTAACCTTGTATACTAAATAATAAGGTTTATTAATTATTGAATTTTGATTGTAAACGTTGGGAAAGGCTTTTAGTACGGACTATCGCAATATTCAATTAACGGTATACTGATGTAGCTAGGAAGCTTCGCATAGTCATGGGTTAAATGAAAATCTTTTGTCTCTGTAATGTTTTTTTTCTATGTTACGTGCTTTGACAAGTGTTTTAAACACGCCTTTATAATCTATGCTACATTCATTGGCAAAATTTCAGAGAAATATAATCTTCAAATAAGCTATCGATAGCGCTGGTATTGTTCAGAGTGTTCACCACAATTTTAAAATAATGTTTAACTAAATAAAATGTGAAAAATAGACATTAAACTGCCAAATACAAATAGTTAAAAATTGACTAGACCATAAACAAATACATTTTTCACTCATTGATTTGGTTTCATCAATTTTAATCTTCTCTACGGTACATGTCAAAATTGGTTGTTAAATCACTAGAATATCTGTAATGTAATCCATATTTTCATATCAAAACTAGTTTTATCAATTGAAATATTTTCAACTATTCAAATCGTCGTATCACTAGCAAAAGACGTTTAAGTAAAAAGGTGAGTTTTAATGACAATTTCTATGAAGTAATATATTATATATTTGTCGTAAAATGTATTTAACAGAGAGACTCAAACATTAAAACTCGATTATCTCAAAACTTGCTTTTTTACTTTAACGTTTTTTACCAGTAATACGACAAAATACTAGTTAAAATACTAAAATTGGTCTTGATTTGTAAATATAAAATATGATGTAAATTATCTTATGTCATTTTGTTTGTCCTTGCTCATTGTGAATATAGTAATTAATTAAAGAATATTTTGGAAAGATCTCCAAGATACAAAACTTATAATTTTGAATGAGCAGAAAACGGATGAATCAAAAATATTAAAAATACCAACCATTTTGGAATTTACCCTAAAAGAGGTTAAACTAAAATAATATCGATAATAATTGGAATAGTTCTTTTTATCAAATGCTTTTCTAAAATTAATTTAGTATTTAACGCTTTCTTCATTGGATAATACAAAATACCGCTTGTGATAATACTTACGTTAATATTAACAATTACATGTTACTTTGAAGTTTTTACATCCATTGACAATCGTAAAAAAAAATTTTTGTTCCATAAAGCTCGTAGCTTGTGATATATCTTCATTTCGGAGACTTTAAATACCATCTATTCTCTAAACTAAAATACAATTAGCGAGAATTAAATTTGCCAAAATTAGAAACTTTTAGAGTTTCATACATTCCAATAAGCACTGAATTATTCTGACTATTGTAACAAATTATTTTCTTTTATCTCATCCATTCGACTGATTTTTTTAGCTTTTGTAATACTTCTTTACTTTGTATTTTTACACATTATTAACATTACCAATTGAAAGATATTTTCAATGAAATAAATTAAACAAAATCATAGAATTCTTGTCCCGTTGATAAATACTAATTGGTCTGGCCAAACATTGTCAACTAATTTTCTTCTGCTGCCGACACACCTGTCAAGACTATATAGAAATTACAGCTTTATCAACAACATGCTCTTGCACATTTCTTATCATATTACATTTATATACATATTATCCTCATCCTTCTTAATCTTAAACCCAATCATTTGGAGCGACTTATTGATAAAGAATCCATTAACGAATCAATAAAATACATCTAAATCTCGAATGATAAAATACAAACAACTTTATAGATATATTATATAGCATTCGTATTAAATGCCAATTGATTGCTCTTTCCATTCATCTTATGGATCAACAATTACGAAAAAACATGCTTTGCTTGATTCATAAAGCTTTTTATATGTTTATAGTTCCCTATATAACTGCCTATCTCTTCGTATTCAAAATTTGTTATTAATTAACTTCTAATGATATAAATTCTCTTTGCAACTCATATTAGCCAAAGAATTAATGTTTGATCCATTAATTGAAATTCACAAATACCATTATATCGATTAAAATGATATGACCGTACTTAACATAATTAAATATTTCATAAAAATGAGTTTTTATGCAATAAAACTGAAAATGAATCGTGACAAAAACAAGAAATGAATGTTGTGGAAAACAAAGTAAAGAAGTCAATTATACATCTTTTTATTTTGTATAAAATTAGTTACGTACAATTTTAATTGTTTTACAAGTATTTTTCGAATGAAATCCGCCTGTATTATGTATCGTAAATTTGTGATTTATATTGTTTTTATTTGAATTTATCATAACTATGGTGAAAGTATTAAAGTACTTAAATAACATTAAGAGAATTTTAAATTTCTAGTATACATTCACTAAAAGTTGTATATTGCTAATGCTTATTTATAAGTAATATTAAAAGTATCTGAAACATTATTTTTGGCAAATCATCAAATACAAATAAATAAAAATGATAACGCTTAATAAATATATTTCTTACACAATACATTCACAGTATCATAAACATAAATATATTTGTTATATAGTTTTTTACGCTCACATTCAAAATAAATTGATATTGAACAGAAATTATAATATTATGCACCGACCTCACATTTACAAATAAGCTATTGCACTAAGTAAACAATATTTTCAATGTTACTATAATAGAAAAAAATACTATCCGTTGTGTAAAAAAAAAAGTTGACTATGCTCTATTTCAGTTTATTTTCTTTATACTCTTAAGAGACTGCATTGTTTATGGTGTATTCAAGAAATTCAAGAAAACATTCTAAATTACGTAATTGGTTTTACTTTGCAATACGTCATAAATCATTTTTTTGTCCTTCTCATTCCATATATATTTCTTTGGATAGGAGTGATTAAAAAACATTTCTTTTGATGAAAAGATTAAATGCAGTCTCTCTATTAATTTTTTACCTTTTAGCACAATGATTCCTGTTTTATCAATTGATACATATGTGCATTTGGATGTAATGTGATTCTCCGTGAATGAGCTTATAGTGCTGTATAAACTCGGATATTTGTTATAATGTACATATGTATCCATAGCTGTAAACTTTTTTGGTCATCCATTATTACAATTTTGATTATTTTAAAATATTTTTTTTGTTGTGTATGTAGCTCGAAATGATATACTTTCCATTTATTTTATAAAAATCAACTAAGTATTAAATTGATCTTTACGTTCAGCATTACACAATCGTGAGTTACTTTCACCTGATCAATAAAAACGTCAATCTTACATAAAATATGTATTTTCTTAATATATGTATAAATATATATTTTTAAGTATAAATGTATCAGCTTATATATTAAGACAGTCCATAATATTGTTGACCCTCCATTATAATACAAAAAATATTCTATACTCTACTTCCTATAGTTACTAATCTATCTTTATGTGTTATGTTGATATTTGTGAAATAATTTTATTCATGTCACATTGTTACATTAGCTTGAAAATTAGTTATTTGCTAACTAGTGACATTTTATATTCTTTAAATGCATGAAAATATATATTCTAATACTATACTACATTGGTTTTGATTTTATTTTATTCTTGCACTATTTTCTATGTTCTATATTTATGTTATAATAAGCGAATGTAAAATATTTCTATGGATTGTTACATGGCCCTTAATTCTAATCGCAGCATAGAAAATAAACTACATTCTTATGGTAGAGTAAGCTTGGTCAATGTGTAATGTTTATAATAATTAATCTTATTTCAAAATTGAACTTTATTTTATTTTATTAATGTCATTGAACATGTTAATATCAGTTGATAAAATATTATAAATTTGTTTCATGAATATTACAACATTATATTATCACTTTTAACATTTTAATACCTGATTTTAAAACATGACTGACAAAAAATGTTATTTCTCCTATTCTATTACTTCATGTTAATCTAAATGTTTCCAGTATAATATTTAAATTAAAATGTATTGAATCATAAATATTTATTCAGTTATTACTCGTCTGAGAAAAATTCTTTATCATCATGATAACACATGACATGTTTGCTGGGGCCATGTATAATATTCCCAAGTGGTATGAATTTTGACTGCAAACATGTAAGTGGAATATTCTGAATAAAATTGTAAATTTTTAGTAATTTCTTCAATGAAATCATGATTTAATTCATTTTCATTTCTACTGCTTGTATTATAACAATAAAAAAATAACTTTTTCGGATCCTTCAATCTAGGTAGCCAGTTATGTAATAGATTCTTCATGGTTTATATTTTCTATGTATTTAAATGATTGATATGAAAAACGTAATAAGCTAAGGCCTTATTGTGAAAATAATTATTGTTTATACCCAAGCGGTTAAAGCTACTGAAATCGTCATTGCGATAGATGAAAATAAATTGTTCGGTTATTTGAATGGTAGGGAATAACTCATTTAATGTATTAACTAATTTAGTATATAACTAGATCTTTTCTTGAATTGGTGCCACAATATTTCACTTAATTAATATATGGTTATAAAAATAAAATTATGTATTAGACAATTTAAGGCAAAAAGCTTTGCAGTTAGGAGGTTTACATCTGAAGAAAATAGAAATTTGCTTTTGTTAGGAATCGCAGAAAAAGATTTTATAGTGAAATTGTTAGATGTATTGGCATAATACCGAAACGTAAATAATATTACATTTTTTAATGTTTTTCAGCACACATTTGTAGATTTAAATAGCCACATTCCATTGTTTATTTGACATCCGAACGTTTGATTAACAATATTTTACACAACATGGCTGTGCACTTTAATTCCATTGAGTTGAAACATATTTCACGCAGACGACACCGGAAAGTGATTTTTCGTAAGACGGAATCGGTCGGCAAGTGAAAAGTGTCGGTATTTTGGTAACACAAAATATTTTATATTAGCGCTTAATTCCATCCAAAATTGAAACACTTACTGTATGGTTAATCTTATGAAGTAAAAGTTAATTCAAAACGTAATGTTTAAGTAAAAATACTTAGTTTAAATTCACAATGTAATATAGCATGCAATTATTCTGTCCATTGAAATTTTATACTTTAAGAAAATGTCAAATGTTCACAGTACATGGAAAATGTTGTTTGCATGTAATTTGTATATAAAATTACTGTACTCACTCGCAAGAGATGAAAATCTAATTGATTTTTGTAAATTGTGTATTGAATGTTTCATTCATATTGTCTTAATGTAAAAAATTAACGGAGTCTTTGGATTTTTGCCACTGCCGTTAAATATGCACATGAGAAAAATTTAACTTTTGCGTTATGTACTTAATTTTTATTTTAATTTACAATTTGGCGAAATTGTCAAAAATGAAATTATATTGGCTGTAACAATTTTGCATCCACCATATTGTAATGTAATAAAATCCCACAACTATATTTTTTGTCTTCAATTACCTTTTAATTTCTCATATAATATTTTATTGCTACCTTGCTTCTGTGGCAAATTTTGTTTTTATCATTATTACTGAAATACTGTACATCTTGACAGCTTCAAAAGAGTTCATTCATCTTAAAATATCCGCAATGATACATAATAAATCATAATTACTTATTTCCTCAACAAAAGACATCCTGTATAACTTAACCGGTAACCTATCCAAGTTCTGTATATGTGGTATAGCGGTTTTAAACTGATCAAATTGACATACATAATTGCTTTTATAGAATTTTTCAAAAACAGTATTTCTATCTCTTTCACAAAAAATGTTATTTCAGATCAGCATGCAAATGCAGCTCAATATTTTCAATAGTTCATGATTAAACAATTTCTCTGCATTCTCTGAACGAAATTTGTTGATTTACCTTTGCAATCAAATTATGAAGCAATATATATTAATTTGACAAACATTATTTTGTATTTATTTTAAATTGTATTTTCCCGAGACATTTGTGAACTTCTTTTTGGTAATGCTTAATTTTTATTTAATATTATACAGATATTGTATTGCAAATAATATCATTAATTTAATTTTTATCTTTGTGTATTAGTAGTTATAATTTCAACTTTATTCTTGGTTTTGGGTTTGAATTTTCTTTTGTTATTTCTTAATAAGTTGCAAAATATTGTTAACTACATTTTTATCAAAGTTATCATTCTTTTCACTGTAAGAGTGGCATGATGCAATATTTAAAATATAATAAACATTTTCCATAAATGTATCAATGTATTTTCTTTTCCATTTCGCTATTTCATCATATAAAATTCTGAAAATGTCAAGGAAATCATTTGCTCTTGAATTGTACAATTGTTTTAATTTACATTTTAATTATTATTAGAATAATCAATAATAATAATAGAAATCTTTGGATAATGCATTAATTGGAATCCAAATTCAAGGGGGAAGGGCAAGATTTGTATATGGTAAATACCATTTACAAGAATAGAGCATTGGAACTATCTGTAGATTTAACACCTAAGATTTGTCATGCCCTTGCTTATTTTATTTGTGTATGAATCAATGTGTTGCCTTAAGACACCTTTAGAAATATAACTAGATGGGTTTTGGAATATGTAAATTTTGTCAATATGGTGTTAAAATTATAATTAACGTAACTGTTAAATTTTATTGAAAACTAATATTATAGTGAGTGTGGTTTTAGTAATTAACGTGTCACACCAACTGTTTAATTTTTAAATTTACTAAAGCACCATGGCAACTTTTTTATATTATGTAAAACCGTTTTATTTAAATGTGCAATTTGAATGAATTAATAATAATTATTGGATATAGCTGCAAATTTTGTTAAATAGTTGAAATACGTAATTGTAAGCGAATTTATATTATAATATATATAAATATTTTTTTTTTGCAAATATATTTCCTTGTCTCATGTGTATGGAAGATGTGTTATAATACTATTATTCAGTGCAATTTGTATTGAAAAATAAAAGTAATAAAAATCAGCAGAATAATTTATGTCTTTTTATTTTGTCCCCCACATTTCATGACTTCTAATAATCAAAGGAATTCATATTATTTTTTATAAGTATTACTAATTCCAGCAATTCAAATATGAGAAGTTTTTTCTGATTGAATTTTAGCATATTATTAAACAATCCTAAAATCAGCAGTCATCAATGATCCGGTCCCTGAATTTTATTTACGAATATTATACAAAAGAAATATTAATTGTATAAAATTTTATGATTTAGTTGCGAAAAAATAACAGTGATTCTTCTGTGGTGTATGAATTCAAGGACGCAACAATATACTAAATCAGTGCTTCCGAAATACTTTTTTGTCACGACCCCCTAAATCTGAAAGAATTAATTCCCCCCCCCTCCTCCCAAAAATTGCGCATGCGCTTACATCATCTTCTCAGTGTATATAAATATGTTTTCATATGTGTTATTATTAAACAGACTTAAATATATACATTCACTAAATGTGTTATGTGGAAAAATATTTATAAATGAATATTTGTACTTTGTACTGAATATTTTCGCGACCCCCAATTTGGGAAGCACTGCACTAAATAACTAACCGATTCTTTGCTCCGATTTCATTTAGTTCGCAATCAATATTCGGTTGGTGCGCATCGCATTCCAGTAATTACACGCAACTCTAAAACTGGTGACAATACTCCCAAACTTCTATCTATTGTGATTTGACATAAGAATTCCAGGTGGTGGACATGTAATAAAGATAGTTTGAGGCAACCAGACGTTTGTTTACCACAGATTTACTTTTATATTCGTGTTAGAATCCAGTTAGTGTGCTAGTGTACCGCACACTTAGTACCCGTACTTACAAAGAAAAGACCGGTACCAACGAGTACTCAAAAGTACCGGTCTACGCATTACTATCGGCTATGACAATTCGGCACCTCAGAATAACAAGGTTTCATCTGACACTTTGTCTATTCCGAGATTTAAATAGTCTTATTTCAATACATATTCAACTTTTTATTATTTTGAGTATG
>JAGVSQ010007880.1:0-14901 GCA_022683975.1 Rhyacophila evoluta
TTGTAATGTTAAAACGTGTAATAAATAAATAAATATTAAATTTGTTTCATTTTCGAGCAGATAGATATAAAGTCGGATCCCGTTATAGCGAAATTCGTAGGACTACATCTTTTTTTTCTTTGCACTGGAATTTCGTTATAAACTAATTTTTACATAGGTATGTCATATAAGTATATACATACTTTTATGTGCAATAATATGGATACAACGTTCAAACTATGTTTTAATTACATCACAAATGAACAATGCATAATTTATATCAAACACTAACATAAAGTTGTATCTTTTTGAAAAACTATGATGATATGAAGTTTATGTACTTTTCCGATGCCATGCGATGTGTATAATTTTTTTCGCTACACTGAATAATTAGTTCGGTAAAGTGAATTTTTTTCATGTTATATATACCGTTTTCCGGTCACCCTTGATGTTTGTTATTCTAGAAATTTCATTATTTCGGCATTTGCTATAGCGGGATTTGACTGTAATATTAAATGAACGGGCATATTCATCAGGATTTCTTCTAATCTATTTATTAACAGAATTTCTAAGAAGTATGCATTGAAATAAGCGCTCAGCAGCCTGTCTAATACTTGTGGAAGTAGTCATAGAAATAGTAGGAAAGTTCAGACATTCAATACACCACAAGGCGGGAATATTTTGACAATATAAAAAATGCTTTCGTTTCCCCATCAGGCGTATTCTATGACTCAACAGACGTAGACCAAGAATATAAAAAATAAGCAGTTGAAATGTATATCGAAGAGAAATGTTTCAAATGTAATAATGCTAAAATATCGTGCTTGAAAGGTAGTATGGAGTTGATTGTTGTAGACCTAACATGCAGTAAATGCATGTAATACATATTGTATTAGTAAAAGCTCGCATTGCAAAACTCAAGAGGACAAGGTAGGACAGTGCGACCAGCGATCCATGACATAGGCATCCGCCCACCACGATGTGGACGATCACTTCCGCCCAGTGACGATTGATTACCAATTCAATGATTTTTACATGTTACAACATATCACTCGTTCATTCACCATCGTTTTGACGGTAGCGTGCATATCAAATGTGCAACTGTTGTTACTAGACCCACTTGTTCGTTATCGGTTACAAAAATAAGTGAAGCATATGGGTGCGTATTTATTTTGAATGGAAATAATAACACAGTATGAAATGTGTACTTTATATTTGACACTATTTCTAAATTTGCTTTGTAGATAAAGACATTTTAGATATCTCTGAAGCTGAGGCAATATGTAAATATATATTGAGATTAAGCAGAACTGAAATTATTTCGATACAACAATTTCCCACGGTGAATTTGCGGTAAACAAAATTAAATATGAGGGGGGTATTTTCAAGGTGAACTTATTTGACAATGTCAAAATTTTAAAGAGAAACGTATTTTTTGTATAAAATAGCTATATAACATGTTTTTCAACGTTTATTTCTGTTTTTCTACTGGTTTGCATGCTAAATGTTTGTTTTATACAAAACAAACTTGTTCAAAATCTTCTCCTTTATATTTTAGTTTAGTGGAATAAGTTTACTTTGGAAATATCCATCTCATATATTATAATCCATAGACAATTTAGTACCACCAGAAGTACACTTGTCTACAGTGTACAGAAGTGTTAAAATTGGCCATTTTTCAAGAAAGCAAAAACAAAAAATTTGTTCCATACTTGATTTTATGTGTAATGGCGCTTTGGGCTAATTTACCAAATTCATTAAAAATAATACGGAAGTTTAGGTTATTTCGCTAAGTACATTTTGTAGAGATATTCAATATATATTATCGGACAACGTCACTCAAAACAGCCAAATTCAGACTTACACCAGTGTAATTCTGGGGGTGCGAATTATTAAGACTTAAAAATATAGTGGCAGACATGATACGACTACGTGCCAATACGTATATGTACAGAGTTAGTAACAGACTTCTTGTTATATATTTTTAACATAGTTTGTTTTATAACAACCTGTCTAAACATGAAAATTTAATAGACAATATATTTTTAAATGGCAGAAGGTTAGTGTTGTTTTTTTTTTGTTTTTTACTAGAAAATTTTCCTTCACCTATCGCTCAAGAGCAGATGGTTTTATTATCATAATGCTGATACTCCAATGACGACAGGCGTAGAGAAAAATATAATTATTTTACGGGTGTATTTTGAGTCAAATACCAAAACATAACAGTAATTAGAGACATTTAACATGCTGCTCACTTAACGGTAGGCACCTGAAGTGGAAAATTTCGTTATAGCTGTATATTACATTACATATTAGGTTTATATAACACAAGCAATTATACTTCAATCTAATCTTTTTACACCAAGCCATTACGAAAAGTAAGATAATAAAAACCTCCATAAGAGTATAGTATCGTAAATATAGGTAAAAAAGAATTTAAATATGCGTTACTGACAAAATAAAAATGGTATTTATTTAGTATTTACATTATTTACTTTGGGATAAAAGCACTAAACGGTATAAAATATATTAAATAATATCGTACGTAAATAAATAATACGTATTTTTAACAATTTATGATTATAATTCTACCCTCATAAGCAAAAATTCAACCAAAAAAAAACATGAATTGAAATAAGTATGAGGCTATATACTAGATGAAGTTCTGAACATAATTTCATAAGAAAATAAATCGAAAATTATTTATTTTAGCGTACAAACCATCACAATGTGTTCTTTACTTTTGCGAATGATAAGTTTTTCAAAGCAAGAACACAGTAAAACACGATCCATACGTAAAAACCCAATATGTATATAGCATTTGCTGTCTTTTTGCTAAGAAAAGTTTACTTTCTATATTTATCTATTAATTATTAAGACATATACAGCATTGAAAAATATGATAAACTCACTTTTCTTAAAATTTAACTTTTGCCATTGGCTGCATTTTTGGTTATGAGGGCAGAATTGTAGTCCCGGTAGCCGATAATAAGCCACCACCATGGTTTCATGCGTATAAGGGCGTTATAAAAATTTGCTATACTTACATACAATTTTTTTTTTTAGTTATATGCTTAAATTTAATTATAGGCAGGGGTGGGAAATGAAAAAAAAGTATTTAGTTTAAATATGGTGAATATAATTGATTTAATATGAACATACATTACAAACGTTAGCACATACAGGCCTCCACGTGTATACAATAGAATCACTATCAATATAAAGCAATTGAGAGATAAATAATTTGACCTGAATAATAGTAAAATTGTATTTTAGGACACTGTCGTTCTAATAGTGCAGAAATTTGTGTAACGGTTTTCATTTATGGAAATGAGGTGTATGAGTATGTACCTACCTACATGCGAAGTTCTCCTTTCTTTGAATAACATCTTTTGAACTTGTTTGAGGTCAACACTCGTATACCCGGTAGAAATGCACATCACATGTTGACGCTGAAATCGTATCTCGCGCGAATGTTAATGCAAATTTCACGTAGGATTTTGTTATATTAAGTTAGAGGATACAGCGATAATATTATATGGTACTACGTTACAATAATGTCAGTGGAGGTATTTTTTTTGTTTTCAGTATGATGTGACAATATATATATATCAACGCGTAATTTAGTCGAATTTTGATTGTTTCCGACGTGTCTCACGCCGATTGATTTTTCACTTTTGTCACAAACGGTAATAAAAGAGTCAACTAACGAATGGATGAACATTATCCGGTTAATAATAATGCACAATTATATAGATCTTTCAAATAAAAAAAAAACAAAATCATAAACATCCTACTAGGTACTCCACTGGACAAATGTAAATATGTAAGTACATATAACTTGATGTGAAATTTGATTGAATAACATTCGGACTGTACATATATTTTTCACGACATTGATGAAAATTAAAATTATTCTAATAACTGATCGGTTTTCAATACAGCTTCTTTCCGATGCATATTAACGATCATATCACATTAGGTGAACCAGTGCTCTATATTCCACACAGAGTGGTCTATTCTCAGTATATGTTTTTTCATTATGTTTCATTAGTTTATTGGTTATTCGTTATATGTCACCTTCTATGGTCTGCTTACCACCATATCAACATAAATTCTAATCCAGGTTCGAAATATTATATCTAAGTAGTGTGCACATTCAAAAAATGGACGTTTGTTCAAATTTTCTCATGTGTATATTGAAGCAAGATAGTTAATTCTCTTAGAGTTTACCTACCTCTTATGAAAGTTTCATTTGCTACACGTGCAGTGGAGAATGATAAATAAATACCATAGTACAGTACTAGTGAGATACAATTGATTATTTGTGAATAATATTTAAGGAATGCTTTCTAGGACCAAGTCGATATAGGTGTAAAGCAATAAAAAATAAATTGAGTATAATACGAAGACGCAAAATATCAACATGCTAGATGTATAGAAAGGTTTTTTCTGTCATACCCACAGTCGGTGGCGATGACTACCTGAGAAAATCACTGACGCAATCCATACTTGAAATGTGGATGAATCACCTTAGGTATAAAACAATTCAAACATTTAACATTCGGAACGCGATTTCGTTCAGCACCGATAAAAATGCGGTTTTAAGATTAACCAAGGATGTGAACGAATATTTTTTCCAGAACTAATTCAACACATAAAGCGAATTTAGATAAGCATTTAAAACATGTACATTTATAAAAATCGCGGACACAATTAATGTATAATAAATACATATTGATTATTTTTCTTAGCCATCGAGCAGAGCCGGGTTTGAGAAAAAAAACTATTCTTATCAGTCAGTCATTGACGCAAAAGAAAAACAACGAAACATATTTTGAACGAATTTTTGCTTTATATTAGCATATTCCTAAACAATTACACATTGTTTTGATAATTCGAGAAAGAATGCTGTGTTGGCAGTACTCGCAGCTTATCAAATTAATTGCCGAATCCGAAAAGTTATAAGTACTTTGAGATATTATAACAAGATAAAGAAAGCCACATTACCACTAACCGCAATATCTAAAATTTCGGGTTTTATTTGTTGCGTCAAAATAAAAATCTATTAGTAATAACATGTTGGCGGATAATGTCATAGACCGTATCGCGTAACGAATAATGATAAAATTAATACCTACTATGAAAATTGAAGCCATTCGAAAATAATGAAAATACACTTTTAACCCTTTTTCGTTTAGTATTTTTCAGCTATAGTTTTATTTAAAGTGCTTATCGTTGTAGTAAAACTGATATAATTAAACCTTTAGAGGTATCCGTTTTTTATTCGAACCAATTCTAAGATATGCTACATCATAATTATAACGTTTGACTCAAAAACGCAACGAGACTTCAACACAATTGGTATCGTATATACCAGTGAATTATCAGATCACTCGAGTGCAATCTGAGTGCGCAACGTACGAGTTGACTAGAAAACCAAGCTGAAGTCATCGAGGTTCGTATATTTTGAACAGAAATTTACTCAGCTAGGGAGATATAACGAGTTCTCTGCTTACGTACGTACGTACGAACCACCAAATCAGGCAATCTGAGGTGGGTGAATTATATATTGTAATATAATACAATATAAATATAGGACGTACAACATCCAATGATGTAGGTATTGACAGACTAGTTCTGTCCACTTCAAGCGGAATCAAATTGAATCCACAAGAGTAGAAGAATTCTAAAAAAATCTTGGTACCACAGTATATTACTAGTGTTGCTGCATTACGACCGAAATATTAGTGTAATAATTTAATTATTTGGATCAATGTTTATTCATTTGATTCTATTTAATTCACAATATTAAAACCTGGCCATTAATTTAATTAATTAATTAGCAATCGATGAATACTGTTGAGTGTTATCTAGGGCGATTAATTATTTAACTAAATATAATAACTTTATAGAATATACAAAAAAAATCAATTCAAGTAATTGTTATTAAAAATCGTTGGTCACGTGTAAAGTGACTGTCGTGTTCAGCAGTGTGATCAATTTAATCGAACATTAAATTGAAATCAAGGTTTATCGATAGTAATGAATGAATGTCCTGCTCTCTGCCCAAGAAATACATCATACTTCATAAAGCACGAAGGTCACAATGCTTCGGCATGCATAAACACATCCATATGATGAAAATAAGGAAAATCATAATTAATGCATCTGTACTGATTATTGTTGCATTGAACGCAATTAAGTAATATTTATTATCTCCGGAATATTTGTATTATAATTTAAATATATTAAGTTACGGAGGTCAGCACAGTTAGTACACCTATTAATTAAATCATAAAGCCATCCCGTAATTAAATTTACATTAGTTGCGCCACTCATTTATTTACTACCACTAGTTTACAGTGGGTATATAAATAACATGTTGAACTACACAATTACGAAACAAAAATTAAGTTAAGTATTATAAACATATATTATGATGACCAACTACATATGAATAACACGTGTAGATCTGAGACGACGAAAATGGACACATAGTTTATTTTGAAGAATTCAAATAATTCCTTAAACATTAAACAAATAAACACAGTGAAAATTGATCTACGTATAGTTTCAGCAACAATTTCCACATTAAATTGCGGCAGATACAATTTCGGTAAATTTTCCTGATAATCGACATTGCGATATCAAAGCGCCATTATAATATTTAGAAATCTGTTACCATAAAATTAGAGTTTTGACAGCCAGCGATTAGATTTTGCAACTGGTTATTTAAAATAAGACGTATTGCCGATCAGAATCTTGCGTATTGTTTTGTGATTGAAAGTTTACCTCCGTATCTGAACAACTGGATGAACATGACAAAAATATGACAATAATTAATATTTTCGACTGATGGTGCTTGATGAAAATTGATTTTAAATTCTGAATTATTTAAAATATGACACTCATTTATTTGAATATAACTTCAGATGTAGTGACAATTTAGTGGATACATAAATATACATGTATGATAAATTAAGGCAGAGCTTACAACACATTGCATGATCACATGAACATACCTTATGAGTGTATGCAATCATCATTGTCCCGAATGCACATGAATAGTTGTCGATTCGCCACCAGAATATCCATTTTTTTCACCTTGTATTTCCTAGATAAACCTATTTAACGAGCTATTCGGATAATATTGACAATAGTGCGACAGCCAAAATGCGCATAAAAATTTACGACAGTCTTAAAAGCTCATTTACCAAGTCAATCAATAATCTGTATAAGAATAATTATTTTTTATGCTTAAATAGAGATTCATCGCCTCACAGCTGAGTGGATATAAAGGTCACAGATTCAATTGCATTATACCTAGGCGTCCAAAAAATTTGATCGTTCGGCTGACAACCAATCCTCCTGAATAAGAATCTATCGGGAGAAGTTTCAACATTTTAGAAATGTATACTTGATACATATGATTAAAAATATTACTTATATAAGATTTAATGACACATGATTTGTTTTGTATGCTCTCAGGGCCATCTTTTAATATATATTGTTATCCTTCTAAGGGTTGAAACCGGACAAAGTTACTAAAAGAACTTGAGTTGTAAACTATTGTTTAAAATAATTCATTTCAGGCAATGTTCTCTAAATAGACATATTTATGCACACAGGTGGATGAATAGATGAGTACTGCACAGAATAATATTATGCAGATACTGTCTGTCGTCTGCATGCTCCGCTGCGCAAGTGGGCCGAGTAACAAAGTGGGGCCGCGAGCTGCTGGCACGCACAAAAACTGAAAGCGCCTAAATCTGAGTACACGTGCACCGTGAAGCCACATTATCGTAATCCTCGAGATCGGATGGCTGATTCAGCACTAAATGCTTGACATTCACTGGGAGCCGTGTGCATAAAAACAGCACACAAAATGGTAATTACAAAAAAAACAGTAATATGTATTGCATTGACTTGATTATCAATGAGTCCTTGCTTTCATGTTATTATAATAAGTACTATCGATTATAATTCTTTAATCACTAAACATTTAGTACCACCATATACCGATATAAATAAGTGCACGTCTTAATATGACAAATATTTTTTTTATATATATAAAATGGTGCACACGCGCTGTTTAGATGGTATGACTTCACTTCTTCGTAGTTCTTTGTGGTACAATATTATAGTATGTATCTCGGCAAGTATCGACACATTGTTGTGGAAAAACCTAATTACTATATATCTATGTAATCAATCGAATGACTGATGCTAAGGCAATATCTATATTTATATAAACATACAAATAAGGTATACATATGAACGACAACTTATAACACAATTGGATAAGATAACTGAATAATAATGTCATGAATAGGCAACTTTCGTGGGAAAAAAATGGTGATTGGACTTAGTTAGTATATAATATGTAACACTTATTTAGATTTTGCAACGGGGATTGAGTTGAAGATATTCGCGATTATAAGTCTTAACACCTTCGCACATAATTCGTTCGACCTGACAAATGCCGATCACATCAGTCAGCCGCTAGAAATGATGTCACTCGATATTAGATGGATTTGGCAAACATGATATAAATGTCTTAAGTATATTGTGACGCTGCAAAATACGTACTTAAATGCAGGACGTGGATGCACAATGGGTTGAGTGACTGACAACCAATTCTTCTGAAAATCTCAATTAAGCCATAACAATATCGATATTCACATATCTCACGTTTTGGTACGTTTGATTCAAATAGTTCGAGCATGTACGTTCCCTATAATTTCTTTCATTGAAGATAAAAACATAGTATAACAATGCTGAAACTATTGGCACATCCTCTCTGGATCCTATTCACAATGCTTTACAGACATATTATACAAACTATAATTGGGAAAAACTAGTATAATAGAATAGGTAAATGAATAAATACCAACCATAATATGAAATTGAATTATTTGACGATTACTTCATTTGCCAAACTGTATTTTTAATTGCGATTTTGCTCACCTATCAATACATAATTATGTAATAACGTCACGGTCTAATAATTAAAAATGGCTCATCTCTATTGAGCACTATATTTATTTATTGGGTTTATTTTGTAAAAGCCCAAATATAAAAAAAATCAGTCATGACACTGCTAAATTAGCATATTCTATTATTATGTTTCAACAAATATCGTAGAATTACAGAATAAGTCAAATAAGAACAAGTACAACAAAACGTCATAAAGTAGTTTTTAATTGTTGCATGATTTCATGATTAGTCAATAAGATGTATTACAACATAAGACCTTGGATAGTTAGTTATTGAGTTTTCGTTTCAGTACACGGCACTTGGGTTTTTATTTTATACGATTTAATAAATTGGTTTTCTTTAATAATAAAAATAAATGAAGGGTCTGTTCAATATTACTAATTTTAAGAGGAAATAGTTTTCAAATTGATATTATTCTGTTTGTATATTACTATGTTGACTATTTAAATACTGATATTCCGGGATATAATAACAATGGGTGACGATTGATCTTTGAATCTTAACAGCAAATCCTAGTTTGATATATAACAGCTAACATCTACAGAATTAATAGATACGGTTTATTTAGCTGTAGGATGTTATATTCGTGGATTACAATAGAGACAAGTTACAACCAATATCAAACACCAAGGAGTTTAGAACAGATTCCAAATCAATTGCAATTAAAGTAGTCTTGCATATTCTGAAGTGACTTCACTCTCGTATTTTTTTTAGCAGTACATACCGAAATATTTTTCTATAATACCTTTTGTAGGAAAGTCTGTTTTGATAACGAAACGAAAACAAAACCGTAATAGTAGTAATAAAAAATTAGAACGAACATATAGAAATTCAAAAAATGCAATAAGAATTTAAGTAGGTACAATATTTTCATCTCAAATAACACCACTTTGTCAACTTTAGGAAAGGAATAATTATTTTTGTGGATGAGAAATATACACCAAGCCGCCTGGTGAATATCGGTATATAGTGCATGTAATTAGATGAAAATTTGAGATGTGTCAATTACGTTTACATGCATTTTAGTAAACAATGCAATACGGAAATAAATTTATAGGTAGTAGTACCCACGTTAAGCTGCATCGGTTATAAATACTGTTTCTGAATTATTTTTGGACCAAATGTCTATTAACTAACTTAGATAACAATATTTTCATATTTTCTTTTTTGTTGTTCATCAATTTTTAACTGCTATGGATGGGAGTGTTGTCATTTGAAATGAGTAACAATGTAAATGAAACTCACCACTCTCTGTACATGGAAGAACCAGCAGCAAAAATATGACGTATCCACATTCATTGAACATTGTTTAGCACTTAAAACTACATAAAACACATTAATTATGATCACTTTAATAATGCTATGCCATTCCTGGAAATAATACAGCTGACTTTCAACACAAAACCTTTGTCTGCTTTGACATGAGCGCATGCGCTTATAAACAATATTATTTTATTTTTTATTTATTTCTATTATAAACACAAACTAAATGCACTATAATTTATCAGGTTATTCACTAAATACATTACTTCGACGTTATAAAATACACAAATATCTTGTGACTATCCACATCGTCAACAAAAACACTGTGTACTTTAAGCACTCCACACAAGTTTTATAAATTAGATACCAATTAAATGAGCATGAATATTGAAAATCAAAGTTTAAAACTGAATATTGACATTGTTTACATCTACTCTAATTACCCAACGCCTAGTAACATTAATCACAATAAACAAAGAGCCAAAAGTCACAACAGCGCTAACACGATCTCAAGACGCGACATGTTGGATTTATGGATTGAGAATAATTTCGAGTTGCACAATGTTGCCGGTAGTAAAAATATTAAGAAGTCTGACGGTGTATAAAGAAAATGTTTCCCGATTACGGTATTAAGTATACTTAATGCGTACATTTTTATACTAATTAAATTGCTATTATATGTTTCACTTACCGTTGACAGTATATATATATATCCGCTTAATTATTTAAGCTATTTCAATTACGGTTAAATACTTGAGTGGCTTCAAGCGCAATCATTTTTTATGTATACAATTGTCTTTATTTAGATGTCCCATAATTAAAAATTTATATTTTCGCTGTATCGTTCAATATTTTGGAGTTTCTCGTTTATCTAGGTCCCACGGTATCTTAACAATTTTGTTTTAGCCTAGAGTTTTTGAGGCCTGCTCCTTGTCAATTTGGAGGCTCTTTCAATTGTGAGGCGTCCATAGGTAAATCTGCCACTGCATAGTAAATATGTTTCATATGAAAGGTCCAATAGTGAATTGCGATAACTAATAAGGAGACACCTGTTATAACTAAGCTGTACGATAATTTGGTAAATTTAATGACGGATATAATATATTAACAAGAATTTTAGTTTCACCAGTCTTAAATTGGGATGGGGCGGGTGGATAGAGGGCACACTCAAGTAGTCTCAAGACTATTTACCAATCTCAGAATATTTACTCATATGCATTAATATTATATTGTACAAACTACAAACAGATAACCAATGTATGGCAATGAGTTGAGTGTTGGAAGAATCACAACTACTAATTAAACCTTATGTGGTAATATGCTTAACATACTTATTTCATGTTTGTTAAAGTCTCCATACAATGTAAAAACTATGAGAATGATTTTTAACCTTTTAACTGCTATTTGCGAATTACATGTTAAGCGCATACAGTATTATCGATTGTGTCAGCCCTTACGACCTCTGTGGGATTTAGGATAAAATAATCTTGAAAAACTGGGAATATCCATTTTTTTATTTTGTAAACATATTCATTGATATATGTCGTCGACAAAACCATTTTTCAGACCTTGAATATTGTACGTATAGTAAGAGTAATCGTCCCGACATATGGGTGAGACGTTAGTGTACAGGATACATCATCGCTTGACTAACCGGTGAGTCCTTGGGCGTGCATCGGGTTAATGACAAATTTTTTTCACAATATTGAACCTGACTCTGAAGTAACTAAAGAGAGTATTAAGCCTGGACAGTCAGAGAAAAGAGTCATAAATTAAGGAGGAAATATAGGAAAACAGATTGGTAAATATAATAGTTTGTGAGATTTTAATTTTATTAAATTGGGGATTCATAAATTCCATATAAAAATATTATTTGTTTTTTTATATAAACAACAATTTCATATTATCCAAATTTGTACTATCTATATTGCTATCTATAAAAATGTATTTACACAGTGATTTTTTGACACAATTTTGTATGATGTTGGCATAAATTACACATTGGACTTGTGAAGATTTACAGCTTCACGTAAACTTTCAGGACTGAAGACTCCCTTTTCTGTGATGATTCCTTTGATTAATGCGGCAGGAGTGACATCAAAAGATGGGTTCCAGCATCCAATTCCTGAAAAAATAACAATTTATAAGCTACATAGTAATGAGGGATAATGCATTATCGATAGATGAAAACTATATGACATCTATAATTGTAATTTGAAAACACCTCGAAACCTCTTGGCAATAATATTTAAAATTATTATTTCTCTAGAAGTGTGGATATAAATATCAAAATATTAGATAGCGTGAGACCAAAAAAACAAGAAGAAGGAGCAATGAAATCTGGAAGGAAATAAAATTTTGATGACACGAGTTAAAAAAAACCAAAGTAAAAATTTGATTGCAAAATTCGATTGCGGAATTTCGAATTTCATACTCGCAGCCGTATAATCGGTATAATTCTGTGCCCTCCCCCCATCATTAGCACAGATAATCAAGATCATAAACCTGCTGGATTTCCAAAATATTGGACCCGGACTCGGCGAGTTTCAAAACCCTGGGTTTTCAGAAACTCTACCTACCGACTGGAAATAATATCCATTTATATTGAGTTAAATTACAAGATGTGAATCTTTTTGCCACTATTAAAAAAGTTAAATTTCAGTTTATTGTCAGTTTTATATAAATAATAGATTTTAGTTAAGTTTATTGTAAGTCAATGTGCTGAATACCTTAAAAATCATATTCAAGTGATGGCAATTTGACTAAATCTTTGTATTACTGAACTGATATTCCTCTCTAGCAATGCTGACAACATCTTCATTTACCTCTAGCTGCAATCCTGTGTTCCCCAATGTGCGTCATTTCTTTATCTGGACGTTCTTCTATTGTAATGTGATCACCACTTACAATGGACATATCAATTGATGTGAGAGGAGCTGCTACATAGAATGGCACGGAATGATGTTTTGCGACAACGGCTATTTGATAAGTGCCGATTTTGTTTGCAGTATCACCATTGGCTGCAACCTGAAATGTAGAGAGATGAATGTTTATTTTTGAAATTGAAATTATACCGAAGTAGCTACCTAATTAAACTAACCTGTTCGAATGGTACATTTTAATATAACATTGAAATCAATAACAATTTAGTTTATTAACTTTAAATTGATATTTAATTGAGAGACCTACATTACTGAGTTATGTCCTTCTTGACAAAAACCTGTGGAAAAAGTATTTTCGACAAATGCGATATCAATAGAATTATTCAAATTAAGGCTTAAGACAGCTATGGAATTAATTACACCATGACTTCCAACCGCCTAGAAGAATAATATTCAAAATAAACGGCAATAAAATATTTGTGTACTAATATTTACCCTGTCAGCTCCGATAACTACGGCTGAAATATTTCTTGTCCTCATCAAAACAGCAACCATGCTATCTACGATTAATGTGGCAGGAATTTTTTCATGAACTAGTTCATATGCTGTCAATCGAGCTCCTTGGTTATATGGCCGTGTTTCTGTACAATATACATGTTCTGAAAAATAAAGTATTCATACCACAAAAAAATATTTAATCTTCATTAATCCATTAGCCAAAATAAAAAAATGCATTGCAAACTGGAACAATTGTGAAATTATTACATGTCTTTTTTTTCTTAGGTTAAACTATTAAATAAAATTAATAATTTTCTTTATTTATAGGAGACAATATTGTATAAATAACATTGAGCACAATCTCGTCTCTGATAACAATTGTTTTATGTTTTCACTGAAAGATTACAGTCAAACAATGTATACCAAAAAATATACAATTGTCTTTCCTATCACATATACTGATACTCTTATGACACCAATGAGATTATATTTCTCTGTTTATATAGAAAGCCCTGAAGACATTTTGCATTAAAGTAATGTGTATACTGTAAAATGATCTAATAATGATGTTATCTTAAGTAAATATCACTAAAGATAAATATATCTATGTTTATTTTGCAAAACATCTGATGTGCTGCATTTTGAAATTCTTTTGTTTTAACGTGCGGGAAATAAAATATTTGTAAATTGAAAATGAGTTTTATTAATGCAGATAAGTGATAATAAACCTAGACCTCCTATAATAGGGTACTTCTACTACACGGTTTTGCTATGACACATTTGACGAATTATGGAATATACTTGTATAACACGGTTTTAGGAGAAAGAAACAGTCAACGAAATAAAAAAATCCATTTTAAATACTTGCTGGCAGAAAATGTGGTAAAAAGTAGTCACTGGAGAAAATGTTGTACCAACAATGTATAAAGACAATTCACATTTATTGTGGTATTGGTTGAGAATGATTTAATGACTTGAATATTCAAGATATCAAAGAAATATTGAAGGACTAGGCTTTTAACGAAGAAAAACCGGTCGAAACATTAGATGAACCTCCAATGATACTTATAAAGTAGTTGCAGCGATGCAGCAAATGGAGTTAGCTGATAAATAAGAACATTATTTTATAGAGAATGATCCTATAATGGAAAGAGTCTTTTGATAGTGGAAATTTACAAAGGACTCTTGAAAAGTAGTCGAATAAATAGGAAGGTGAATAATTTTTGCATTAATTAATATTTTCGACTGATGGTGCTTGATGGAAATTGATTTTAAATTC
>JAGVSQ010007881.1:0-14901 GCA_022683975.1 Rhyacophila evoluta
CTAACAGTGATCTCACATATGGAAGTTTACCAGTTTTAAATAATTCAGAATTTACGTACATTTAAGTAAATTTTTATGTGAAATAGCTATGGACTGAACAAATGTACAATACGTCTAGAATTATAGTTTAATATACCAATTCAATCATTTGTTTGGTAGATTGCTTCAAAACTTTAAATGATATTTTGAAAATATTAAAGTATATTTGAGGGGCTAATTTTCAAACTGTGCCAGAATTTAAAAGAATATGTTTTGAACAAACATTTTTTGTAAAAAATAGCCATACACCACGCTTATTTTTGTTTTCAATATTTTTAAAATTGATTTTTGCTACCGGTTTGCATAATATAGAGTTATTTTATAGAGAAAATACAAAATATTCCTCCTTACATTTTGGCATAGCCAAATAAGTTTATTTTGTAAATATACCACTCATTTAAAATGGATATTTAATGTCTTCATTGATATGTTTTACTGTTAAAAACATGTTATTTATTTCTATTACATATACGTATAAGTAATGTATTGACAATTACTCATACATTAATAAAAGTATTTTTCACACTGACATATTTCCATTTAAAATGATCTCCGATATACGTATCATTCTCTTATGGTTTACATACATACAGAGTATGTTGCAAACACCTTAGAGGTAAATATTATAATACTTTTTAAATACCCATTAAATCAAATATGCACTGTGCATCTGTAGGCATTGTGGTATTTATTTTTACAAGCCAGATTGACCTATCCAAATAAAAATTTAATGTTCTCACAGTTTGGTTTTCAGCAATGCCATGTTTCATTAAAAGTTAGTCCATGAGCATTATGTATTGCTGTAAAACCAATCAATGACGTTAACAATAGTTGATTGGAACGAAGATATGACAAATAAAACAATTCATTTTAAATTGTAGAACAATCAATACACAGAGCATTGATAATTACTTATATTTCAGTTTATATGTAATCTTTTATCCGCAATTTACGCACATTATCTGAACTAATATTATAGGTGCATGTAATTTACTTTATTGACCGAATGTATATTTTCGCATCTTAAACTATATCAATATTCGAACACAATCAAACATTTGCAGAATTTTACGATATTTAAATTAATCATGACAGTGAGCTTATTATCTTATGTCTTTGAATGTGTTAAATTCACTTTATTCTTCTGTGGATTTATTAATATATCAATATTTGAACCTCAGAAAAGCAATGAAAATGACAGACTCCTGATACTGAGAATTTGCGACTTTCCTACCACCATAATCTATGGTACCGCATATTCGATTCTAGATTAGTCCAACAATATTTGATTCGGTTTGACATTTTATCATTCTGGTGAATCATTTCGATCTAGTTTCTATAAATGGCAATCATTTGAGTTCCAAAAATAGTTTGACGTATGACAGCGAGCTATCTCTTTTCATTGAGCTTCGATATAACAGTGTTTGGTCAAATATATACATTTTGTATACTCTAGTAAAAAATAACCAAGTTCCTGGAAAGCTACTTCAGCTACAACTACAACTCTACAAAGCTACAACTCACGTTTGTTAAATTTAATGGGTAGAACGGTAAAGATAGAATGACTAGGTAAAGTTTAATTTTTTTTATATACTATGTTTGCTCTCAACATGGAGCATATGGATCTACACAGTGCAAAGATATCCACTCCAAAAGAAGAGTCTATGGATCTCCGCAATGTGAAGACGTCCACTTTCAAAGCGAACTTGCTTAAAGATATAATATACTCGTATATTAATTTCAAAGGCAGATATATCCAGTATATCAAAAAGTATCTTAACAATGGTGTAATAACAGAAATTGATTTAATATACAATACTTTTAACCATAGAATCTTCAGAATAAAAAGGATTATACCAACAAATTATTATTTATAAATATCGGTTATCAATCTATCTTTTCATTCATTGAGCATCTTGTGGCGCATTTTTTATGCAAACAAGAGACCTGAAAACACATTTTTTGGCGTGGAAGTGCATCTGCTTACCAACATGAAAACCAATGCTGTATAAACATCATTATTTCATATTAAAAATGATTTTGTACCAAATAAATGATGTATCAATTAAAAAAACATGTTGTCATTATTATACTTATAACCAATAACAAATCTATTCTGTCTTATTCTGTAGACGTATCGCAGTATACAGATACGAGGCTTCGGACTCTTGCTTTCAATTCATATTTTAAGGACATTAATCAAATATCCAGCATCCTTTTCATATGAATGCCAGAGGTTTTTTAAAGGATATAAAATTACCTTAATTATTTTCGTCTGTTTAAAATTGTAACATATCAATGTACGATATATGGAATGCAGTTTTGAAAGTCCGCTCCCCTTGATAGCGAATCGATTATGACTTTAAGAAATATAATATAGGGATTTTCTATGGTGAGCGCTTTCAAAAGCTCAAAGCTATCCCATAACATTTTTTTGATAGTCTTATATCTTCATTAAAGATAATATTTTTCAAATTTGGGATTTATTATATCCAAAATATAAACATCACCATCTACATCTACATCTAGATTCACTACTGAGTAAAGATACTCTCAGGTTGGTTTTCTTACAAATATTCTTTTACAACTTAACTCTTAAGAATATCCATAATTTGTTCGATATGACTATAACATGTTTTAAATACGTTACGCATTTTTTTCATACAAAAATGTCTCGTTTGTGAATATTGAACTTCTGCGGTGGGGCTCAATTGTTACATGAAAAGCTGACAGATTTTGAGTAAATTGCACAAAATTAAATTCATTTCACAACAAAATAATACACATTGATGCTGATTACACATAAAATGATTATAAATGACTTACCAATACGTTTGATCTTAACTATATTTGATATTAACTACGAATTCCGACCGGTAAAAGATACACCACCATGACATATATATATATCTATGCTCCTTCATGTAGTTTTGCCATTATATAATTGTGTATTTATTTGTATTGCTTCGCAAATTTCTAAGAGTATAATATACTCGTCAGTGCAGAAAGGTGGCCGTACCAAAGACTACAGTTTCGAATCCCTCATCTGTATAAGAATTTAAAGGCACATACGAAACACAAAATGCGTTGAACAATTGGCCGTTAATCATTTGTAATCATATAAAACCTTAACAATATTAGTCTTCGTATTATGTAGATTTAAATGCTACACTTTCCGAGTGGAAATGGTAAAAAAAGGTTTTAAATATTGTATCAAATTTTCCCTCCTATTGATTGATGGTTAATATTATCTTCATATCAAAAGATTCTGCTTAATTACATCTCAAGGTACAAGCGGTTTTTATCCTACGTCTAGTGTTGAAATAGTAAAATATTCGTTTTTGTATAAAGCAGCGCTCACACTTTCAATATTTTCCAATATTTCACTCTTTTGACATTTGAGCAGAGAGACGTTGTGATTATTGATGTCGTATTAAAAAGTCGGACAGACATTCAGACATCGGTTTTCATAAATAAAACGAATGGCAGACATATTTTTTACAGCATCTCTTAATATTTACTATAATGCTTCGAGATTGCTCAACGGTTAAATACTAATCGGACCTCAATGGACGTATTTGGGTGTATTTGCCATGTATGTTAAAATGCGCTATATACCATGTGTCGTCTGCTAGTTCCATATAAATAACAATAAATGCGTCGATTGGTTAAATTGATTGTATTTATATGAGAACATGCAATGAATTGACTGGATTATTTTTGATTCTATATTAATCTCAATGCTAGTTTGTAACATGTACATATTATATAGATGAACCTAAGTCATATTAGCAACAGGAAAAGTGTTGCTTTAAAATCCTCTACTCACAATATATATCTATGTATTGGTTTATAATGGCAATTGTGAAAACCCATAATAGGTATGTGTACATCTGTACGGTTTTCCAAACGAATAAGTGATGATGAAAAATATTGTTTTTTATTATGAAATATTGGTAGAACTATTTCATTAAACATGCATTTTTTCATAATTTGTGGATAAATTGAAACTTTCTATCATAATACAATTTCGTATAGCCTGCGATTTTTGTTTTATTTATATGGACGCATACATATTTACATATTATTTATTGTGTATCCTATAAGTAATTTTCTTTCAGAACGCCTATCGTTAGTACACCGCGGTATACGCTATAAAGACAAGAGTAACAAGCATAATGTTGGACAAAACATTTCTTTGATTTCTTAAGTCCCCTGACCACTGATTTTTAATTTATGTACACATACCAACATTTTAAAATGTATTCAAATACAATACATTGGTTTTTTGAAAGTTAGGCGATTAGCTGACAACCAAATGTTGTAAAATAAATATGTCAAGAATAAACATATTGTGTACATTTATACTATTTACATAGCCCAGACTGAGATTTTTAAGAAAAATTGGAAAAAAAACAATTTTACGATTTGATATTGGACGTATATGTGTAAAAAAGCGCCAGCAGTCAATCTACTAATCTTAAGGTATTTGAGGAAATGTAGACTGAATTAAATTAAAGATTTGCTTTATTAAGTCTTTACCATCATGTATATCACTTTAGAACGGGATTACTACCAAGTGATTTTTTACCAACCATATGTATGTTGTGTAGCCGAAATGAAATTTTCTAAATATAAATTCAAAAAAAATCTTGGAGAATAAATTCAAAAAAGATCCAAAATTGGCTCTTTTCTGGATATATAAAGATACTTTCACCGGCTATTAAAACTATTATTTAGGCGTAGTCTTCTAATGTAGACGTTATAAAATTATATTTAGTCGGCTATATAAATGTTGTAATTTTCAGAGGGTTAATTAATCGTGAAACCGGATAAAGTTTATTTGGTAAACACCAACAATCCGTAAAGGCCGCATTTCAGTGTCGATGGTTTTGTAGTTTTAGACTATTTTAATAAAGCACCGTGCTGTAGAACCTTTTGACACGCCAAAAGTTCAATTAAAGCATCCAAAACCATGCTAATGAATATTTAACGTTTACTTCACATGGATAGGGTGAGCATTCTATGACACTGATTTTATAGTACACTCGAATAGATTCGCCATAACTAGTATTATAAACTTAACATACATTTATATATTTTTTTCATAAAATTATTCTTTTTGCACTATTTTATACCATTGCCATACAGCACTCCATAATCGCATATTTAAAAATATCATTTTAAGATAAACAAAAATGTTGCAGCAACCGCTCCTAATAACTTGTAACATAAATACAATTCTGCAACGTGATAATTAATTTTTATCAATTATTTCTCATTAGGATTTGTCGTCAGCTAACTGCTAAATTTATAATTTGAAATTAAAATTAAGCAAGAATGCGCTTTAAATACATGAAATATAATTGTGTTGATATAATATTGATAATACAAATAACTGTTTATAATTATTACTGTCTCCCTGTAGCCGAGAGATTAGCGTACGCGCTTCGGGAAATGCGGGTTTCGATTCAGTAGATAAATGCAAATTGGGTTGAACTCTCGTGAAAAATCATCTGCCAAGACACGTCTTTACATTGCGGAGATCTATAAACTGAACAGTGAATCGGACATCTTCACACTTTTTCGATACACATGCTTCATTTTCAAATGAGACTTGGTAAAAATTACCATGCAACATTATACCATTGCGGTGTCCTCAGATATAATTGACTCTGTATTCGGGAAATATTTAACATATTTAAGAACGCGTATACTAAAGAATCTGTCTTAAAAATTATGGCTTTAATTAAACTTTTGTTTGAATTATATGGATGCCAGAATGTCGTTTGTTGCGATGACCAAAATAATTATAATCGCTTCTGAGAACAATAGTAATCTATTATTGTCACATTATATTCCCACTTCCCAGCTGGCTGCTGCAAAATATACAACTCCTTCTTATATATAAAATATATATTCTTTCTCCCGTGTTTGTTTTTTATTGGAGCATAATAAGCAACAGCAAAATATTTATCAGTCAATGATTCGTCTGATTAATCACATTTGGCAGCTTTTCAAAATTCCGGAATTCAGTTGAATTGAAGATCTGGCAAAGAAGACAAAGGTCTAGTCTAGGCGTCCTCAAAACATGACATTTACAGGAGTGACTAAAGCAACAGTTACCTCATTATATAGTATAGTAAATGCATGGCCCATTTTGTTATATTTTTATTATGAACAGAAGTTATGTTGATGTACTTCTAGCATCCACTACAAGTTTTTGTCGTATAAATTTTTCTATTAAAACGAGGTTTGATAAAATATAAAAATTTTAACCAAAATAAAGAGCTTTGTCACAGCATATAGTATGCCTTTGTTCCCACTCTGTTCACCTAGTGTGACATCGCTATGAGCGAAGCCATCGTGTTTGCTGGTAAAGCGTTTATGTAGCATAGTATATGATTGTCTATTTTAATTTGGCGGCGTTTTGTACTAAATATATGAGAAAAGTCAAACATAAAAAAACATCTCGCCTTTTATAAATGAATGCTTTCAGTAATCATCGAATATTATTGTACTTTGACTAATTATCGCGGTAGAAAATATACAGTAGGCAAATAATAATGATTTTATTGGTCCGTATTGTATCTTTAAATATTTAAAAGTAATAAATTTACAATACGATGTCGTTCTCAAAATCAAATAAGCGCGCTACATTAAAAACAGAATATATTGTTTTGCTTACTCATTAACCAAAACTTTGATGAAATAATAAATATTCCATTTTTTGTTTTATACTAAATGAACAGATTAAAATATTTTTAATTTCTTTTAAATAAATAAGCCTAAGAAATTTCACCGTGAATACTTTAATTATCAAAAAATGCATATAAATTATAATACTTAGTCAGTTGTGTAGTAAGACGATTTAATATAATTAATTTATGGATATATAACTCACTAGAGAACTAAATAATACTAGATAACACTAAATATCACTAGAGAACTAGATTAAAACTAGATAAATAAACTAGATAACAGTAAACTACCACCGAGGTGGGTGATGATCAATTTATCGAATATAAGATCGATGACTTTACTCTTAAAAGAAATGATTGAATATGGAAGGTCATATTATTGAAAGAAAGAAAAAAAAAATCAGGATATAGCGCCATGGTGATGCCAAATTAAACATAGATACCAATTATTTACATACTTCACCAATCATATTTTTTTATTGCAATAATTACTATAAATTCAATTAAATGACGCCTTAAAAATTTAGTAATTTCAGTAATTACCGCCCATAGAGCACATTCCTACTTCTATTTGAATGTTGCAATTTTGTTCCTTAGCGATATTTTTTTATGTTTTTTTGGATGTTTTGCTATTTTCTTCAATTAAAAATGACTTTAATGAGTAAAAATATTTGAGATGCTGCATTTTTTTTTTCACTAGTGCGGTACTGCATTTCTTTCACAATACCAAACACATTAATGAGTAGTAATTCAAAAGGCAGGTAGCCGAGCGCAATGAATGTCTTGTAGGGTACAAAAGATTAACAAACAATATGCAAGAAAGATCAAAGACACTTGGAGCCGACGTCATATTTAGTCAAGGTATTCCTTACTACCGGTTTTTAAGTGTGCACTCATTTACTTTAGATCTGACTCACTTGTAGACTGAGACTATACTACAGAACAGTGGCCTCCAAAGCCTAAAGCATCCAGAGCGATGTATCGTCCAAGACAAATTTTATGCCTTCACATTTAGTGTTGCCAATATTAATTATGCTTATATCGATACAATTTTAATTGCTTTATTTGAGTAATATATAATATCTTAGAATTACAAGTAAATAATATCTCTCGGATATTATGTTTGTCGAAACTTTATATATGTAATAAGGTATAATATTTAGAATTAATTTTATGTGAACTTAATAATAAACAAATAAATTACAACAAAAAACGTTGTAAATGTGCTTTATATTTAAAAGCTGATATTAATCATTAGATCGTTGAAATAAAATTGCAAATCGGCTTTTGTTACTTAGTTGCGAATCGCCAAATCCGACGGTTTCCATGTCACTATTGGATAACATACGATTTTACGGAGTCATAGAGATTGCGTCATGTATCATCGAGTTCTGTGAATGTACCATTATCTATATGTTTCTTCTGTTAATATCGTTCAACTGCAACATGTTGGCAACCAAAAGATTAATATAAACACGCGTTTCAGCTACATATGTGACATATTTTATGGTGTATACGAAATACGTGATAGGCATTAAATTCATACTAAACTAGGATAAAAAAACAAATTTACCAATTCTATGCAAATTTAATATAATCGCAGTATGTTTATTTTTATCAAAAACATGCTAGTAACACTTTTCACAAATCTAAGCTGTCATTTTAAATACGTAGTGTTTTTGGCAAACCAATGTATTTACTCTGCTTATATTCCTCATAAAGAGTCATAGAGGGCAAATAAGCTGGAAAATGTGCCAATAATAACATGCCATCAATGCCAACTTATATAACTAAATGCATATGATGCCATCGTTGACTATTTTGAGCTTTCAAGATCATTGTAGATGAGCAAAAACTATTCAATAAATCTTAAGTTCCACAAGAATAGTTATATTTAATAGTATGGTTTCACTCATTGAAATCGATAGACTACATTGATGACAAACAACAATTGTTATGTCCTACATCGTAAATAAACGTACATCTACGACCCTGTACTAAGATAATTACTATATGACTTTGAAGCAACGTTCAATTCAATGCGAGCTGTGGGGGTGGCGCGGCGGGACTCGGTCTGCACTAAATGTGGTTTGTTTGGCGCATGCAGTCTGCCGATGCTGCTGTACAGTAGCGAATCTTGGCACTTAAGAAAAGCTCAGAAGAACCATATATTGAGATTTAAGAACAGATTCTTGTGTCGGATACCTAAGGTGAAGCGGACTGACTTCGTAAAGAACTCGCAGATAAGAAAGCGGATAGGAAAACCCCCTGTCACACTAAAAGTCATGGTTGACTGGTTGGGACATGTAATGCGGATGCCTCCGGTGAGCCCGATCTCTGTTTGTCTCTTCTTCCAACCAATGCGCTTCCAGAAACCTGGAAGGCCATTGAGTACTATCCATACAATCTATTCAGCGAAACTAAAGGGACCTGGTATGACCTGGAAGGTTGTGAGGTAGCTGACGGGTGACATTCAGTGGTATGACTGTTTTAGAAATGAAAATATCATAAAATGGACTTATTAATATGAGAAGGAAGCGGGGATGCGTGGATTTGCCTTGGACACATGTTGCATATGCGCCAATAAAGTCAACTAAACTTCCGGCGCCATCTAGTCCACATTCTGCACGTAAGAAGCAAATACGGAAATAATTCTAACGACAATGATAAATCATTTTAAATTTTATAGTTTTACAAACATAAAATAAGAAGAACTTTTTTGTTATTAGAAAACGTAAATTATATATGATCTGAAAGTTTAAATTAAAGCACATATTAAGGTATAATAATTTAAAAATTCGCCTGAAAATATGACATTTGTATTCATTTTTAAATTTGCAAAATTTGATAATTGAACCAATTTCGATTAAGGATGTCCTTTGTTGAAGGGATTTAAAATATTAATACAAATATTTTTTGATTTAATAATATTAGCGAAACTCTGCTGTATCTTAATGTTTTAGGAATACCTTAAAAGATTGCTATCAGTGCTTAAAATGCATAATAAAACAACTCAAGCGAAACACGTGCATTTTTAAATATTACAGTTTATTTGATGCAGGATGAACCCGACGCGAAACGTTTCGTTGTAAAGTAGAATATGTCATTTTATAAAGCGCTGCTATTAAATTTTCTAAACCAGATGGTTTAGTTTTAAAATTGTGACACACCGCATAAAAACCCATATCCCACATTATTTGTATTATACATTGGCGTGCATAATTTACATATAAATAATTCATAATTATTTTAAATATTGAGTACAAACTTTATTGACGATATTTTACTACAATTTTGATGCCTATTTATTGTCATAATACAATACTTGTTTACAAGTTTGCTTTATTTATTTTTCGATATCCGCTCCAAAATTGGAGCAGTGTGAAGATGTCCACTTTAAAAGGAACGTATACGAATCGTTGCAATGTGAAGACATTTATTGACAGACTATTTTTTCAAAAGAATTGGTTGTCAGGCAATTATTCAACCCAATGAGCATCCAGTCCTGCAATTTTAGATGTTTGAAAAAATCGTGCGCGCTTTGCATATGGTAATAGAAGATTCGACCTCCACATCTGCTGACCTTATTTTACTGAAGTAAAAATTTACCAAAATCGTTTAACAATAAATAACATATTTAATATGTATTATCAAGTAAAGAATAATCTTAAAGCATTATTTAAAATCGTTTACAAGAAAATAGTTTAAAATTAAAAAATAATCAATATTTGAGTTTCATTTTCCATCTTGCCATCAAAATTGTAAGTTTTCCCTAATCTAATTTTGTTTAATTATATGAACATAGTAATTCAAAATTTTTAAATAATTAAAAATTTTGACTGATGGTGCTTGATGGAAATTGATTTTAAATTCTAAATTTTTATTTTCATTGAAAATCAGTATTACTATGAGACGTCTTTTGTATATTTTAACAACAATGTGATATAATATATATATATACGGAGTTCCGTGTAGTATTTATACTTTAATGATACACCTTTTCAGTTTATAATATTTTTCTATATATACTAAATAAATTAATGTAATAATAATATGATATTTGACGAGCCGCCTTTTACATGTGTTGCTGTTATACTTTGATGAAGGCACATTCATCCTAATGAAGCAGGGAAGACAGGTTTATTGACAAAATTGTTGACAACATAAAATAGGAAGTGTTATGAAACGAGACATGTATGTTTACAACACGGGAAGTATTTTTCATGATTTAGTGCTACAATCACATTTTAAGGCTAATTTTTGAAATATCTGCCTGTAACAACAGTTTTTTTTTTCAAATAAGATATATTAATACCTATTGCCTACTGGTATCTGCAACATATTTTCATCACGTTCATGTATTAATTTCAGTTAGGTGTCTATAAATTTACTTATCTGAAAATACAATATTAGACATTCTATACTTGACAGTTTATATTGTGATCATATCTTAGAAAATTCATATTTTCATGAGTGAAGGTTTTCACCCCAGACGTAAAATGTGCGGGTTGTGCAATGTGCGAAAATATGTCTTGGCAGATTATAAGCTCAAATCCAGCTTAACTCATTGAGTATTTAATTCAAGCACCTTTGTATTTAAAAAACATCAGCTGTTATAGACATTGAACTCACAACCTCTGGCGTTAAATACTTTTAGTACAATATACACAATTCTAAAATAAATACAAGTAAAAGCTTAAATATATATACTACTAAAAATGTTTCAGGAAAAGGTTAAACACAACAATTATATGACATTATATCTAACAAGATATAACATGAAGCAAATAGACGAACATATTGTACTCGCAGTTTAAAAATGCCATTTTTTGCAAGCACCAAGGATTTGATCGTTTTATGTGATATTTAAATCAGCAAGAATTTATGTTTAATAACAATTAAATTACAACGTATACATACTGTGGACCCATATGTTATTTTACGTGGCTATTAATATTAAATGTTTTAGTAAATTTTAATTTTAAACGATTGTTTCTAACCGTGTTTCGATATGCCCACATTGTTTCAACACAAGTATCGGGTTACCTATTACCTTAAATCTCCAAGATTTATTTAAAATATTCAAGGGACTTTCTAATTAAAGAACATTTAGAAGTATTTGCGTCAAAAATATTCGGTTAGTGTTTTGTAAACTTCCGCCATCAATTTTTATGGTTCCGGAAACTATGTGTTAATAGATGTCCCCCTTCTGAAATCTTTACCCAACATTGTGACTAAATTCATTTTATTGCAAACATGAGACTTTGAAAGATTTTTTATGCATCAATAAAAACTAATAAGTGTACACGTGGGTGTAGCGTTTATGCTGTATTTTATAAAAGTCAAGTCAAAAACCTTTGAAATTACTTGTCCTTCACGCCAACTGCCAACAACAATTTGAATTAAATTATTATATTCATCAAAGCTTAAATATTTCACTATACACACATATATTTTTTTATGAATTAGTATTATTCTTGAGTAAACATTTTCATTGATTTTGAAAATCAATATATTCCTACAGTATATAAAAAAATTCCAATGTATTGCTTTAAAACTATTTCGAAAATTTCACATAAAAACGATTAGATATTGTTGTCTCTCTCTTCATTTATTATTCACGTTTGCTGTTTTTCATTTTTTTCATATTTACAACTAACTCCCGAAAGAACACTGTCGTATGTCAAAATCGGCCATTTTTCAGAAGAGCAAACACAATTATTTATATCCATGTTAATGTAGTTGATTATACGTGCAATGACTTTTTTATATATACCATGTTCACTCCCAAAGTGGAGCATATGGATCCACACAGTGTGAAGAAATCCACTCCGAAAATGAAATATATGGATCTTCCGCAATGTGAAGACGTCTTGACAGGTTATTTTTCACGAGAATCGCTTGTCAGACAATTGCTCAACCTAATAGGCATCCAGTCCTGCATTTTCAGATTATTATTTTTTTGAAATCCGACCAGATGGGGAATCGAACCCGCATTCCCGGATTGCTAGGCGCGCACGTAATCAATTACGCTAACCGGGGAGACTTTAAGAGATGACTTGACGGTGTTCATTTTTTTATTGTTAAATAATACTGAAGTTTTAAGCGTATCTCCCTAAATAATTTTTGTAGATATATTTTAGTATTCTCCTAGGATAGAGAGAACAATGTAGTTTAACTGCATTCATAACTGAATACAGCCTATTTCAAATATCCGACAGTATACTTATGGGGCTGTGATATTTCATACTAGATATATACCATACGTGCATTTTGGGGAAATATTAGCAAATCGATTTTTTTGTCTGTTACTTTTTCTTATTTTGTTTTATTTTTTTAAATACAAATAATAATCTAGGAAATTAGTTGTTTCGTGGGCTTCGTTACTGAATTACGGGTGAATAATTACAGTAATAATACTAAATCGTATTTGACAAATCCACTTTTTACAGGCTATTATTGTCGTTAGGAACTTATCGACCTATCATTGTGATCTGAAATAAAAACTAGAAAAAACCTCATATTTAGTTCGAATTGGCCATCGAGTGACGTGCGGTAGATAGGAACCGTACGACTTATATATTATAAAATTATAATGATAACGGTACCAAAAGTAATGTAATTGCCTCCATTCGATTATATTAGCAACATTAAATTATGTATCAAAAACATCCCAGGTTTGAAGTAAAAGATTACTTCGCTTATGTCTAAAATAAATATTGAAATTGAAATAATTAATATAAATTGTAGAAAACACAAAATTCATGCTCATGGTTTTCATAATTTGCTCGAGAAGTGGTTTCAGATTAATTAACAACACATTGTGAGTTATAGCCTAAGTAATAATTAATATACTCTTTGACCTTTTCTCCGCACTTGCTCTCAATGAGAGAAAGTCTAGAATCGCAGAATGGTCTCTTTGTGTACACCGCCTACTGATTAATTCATATCATGTGCATTTGATCTTCAGGACATGTTTGATGTTTTCGCCCAGATCGTCCAATGTAATCATGAAACCGGAGGTGAGTCTGAGACGTGACACCTCGTAAATTTTCCCACACTTTACACAGAGACGGATGAAAGGATCTCAATTATATCCGTTCCAAGAGTGGAGCATTAATTAACTCCACAGAGCGAAAATGTCTACTTTAAGAATGTATTAAATTTACATCTACATATTTTATTAGAAATATTCGTCAACCAATACTCCAACCTTTTGGGCATAAAGGCGTGTATATTTTTTTATATCTTACTATAGGACCTCCGGCACCCACCTCTCCCGGTGACTGAAAATATTTTTGCAGCTATATTTAATTGAAAAAAAAAACATTTTCATGTAATAAAGAAATTCGCAAAATTTATGAGTATATTATGATTTTAAAAATTGTATTAATTAAAAATAGATAATTGTAAAAAGTATATTTGTGAAATACTTAATTTTTTTAAATATTGATACGAATAAAGTTAGTATAGAGGTTAGCACGTACGTCTCGCATCGAGTACGGAATAAGCGGCGTCATATGAGGAGCATGATAGTTCAATCAAACTAAAAATACTTTTCTTAATTTGGCTCACTTTAGTGTACAGTAATTTGAGGCCTAAGTAATTAAGACTTCCCCGTTACCGAGAGGTTAACATGCGCTCTTCGTAAATGAATATTGCTGGTTTCATTCCCACATCTACTAGATTTAAAGAATTGAAAAACTAGATCTTCATTGGGTCGAAAAATTGATTTCTAACCTAGTCTCTCGAAATAGAATCTTTTAAAACATGTCTTCACATTACGGAGATCTATAAAAGATTGAACATCTTTACATTGTGTAGGTCGATGCGCTCAACTTTCGAAACAAACGTGGTGTGATATATGTATATATTCTACACAACTTTGTTTTATATTTTACAATATGACATATTTAATTGCTTAATTTAAGTAAAGAACGATGCAAACTTGTCTTAATATAGCATAAGTATATATAACATTAACAAATATTTCAAATGCAATATAGCTAATCAGCTTCATATGAATCTCATTAATCACAGCACGGCAGTAATTAAAAGTTGGAGAAAAAAAGTATCATTTAAATTCAACTGTACATTTTAAATTAATTAATTAATATTTTCGACTGATGGTGCTTGATGGAAATTGGTTTTAAATTCTAAA
>JAGVSQ010007883.1:4100-14899 GCA_022683975.1 Rhyacophila evoluta
AAACAATTAGCAAGAAGTATCATCTAAAACAAACGATACATATTGTACTTATACGTATTGTACGATTCATAGACTTTTTTGATTATCTAGTTTAATATCCAGCGAAACATATCGCGTATTTATAAGACATTGCAGGTATAATACCTCGACAACACTAAAAAAATATGATAAGGCGTAGATATAAAATTCTAAATGAATACATCGCGGGCTAAAAATAAATAAAAAAGGAAATTATACTACACAATATTGCTTTTCGATCAAATATCCAAAAGTTGCCAATTTAAATACGTAAATTTAAAAACAGACGCTATATCCATTTAACCCTCAAACCTATTTCGAACAATATTAATATCTATCCGATTTACGTGATTTTCGACATAGACATATTTACATATTTTCACGTAACTCGGGGACTAGGTGGAATGATATAATCATGTACGCCTTTGGCCGAAGTGACTTATTAATACGCTTGAATTCCTGTTTAAATATTCAGTGAATTGTCTAAATAGAGGTACACATTGCGCTTTGCTGGGAATGATATTAAAAAGAAAATAGTAACATCTGTAGTAATATTTGCAATCTAATTCTACGTGTAGACTAGGGACGTTCAGCAATTTATCACTCCAGACAAGTTCTCTGTAGTGTATGGAATATGGATTTTATCAAAACTACGCACACAGCAGGCAGTCAGACGTGGCAGTCAACAAGTGGAATTGAATAGTACCGGTGAACTGTAGACCTTTCTCTGTCTGCGCGCATAGTAAATTAGGTTTGTAAGAGCTTGTCACAACTATGTTATAAATACGCAATATATTCCGTAGTTTAATTTGTCTACCACCAGATTATCAAGATACAAAATCGTATTTTTTATCTATTAAAATTACGCATGCGCCGATTTATCTGTACAGATAGTACAGCGAACAACTGATCAGAATAACAATATATTCGATGTATGATGCTATTAGTATATTATATACTACACATATACTACGAATCGGTGATAACTAAGTGGACGTGTTATATCAAGATGCTGAATATGACAGTATATGATAATAAAAAGACATTTTTATTACCAATAAATTCACCTAAGTGGAAAGTTATTGCTTTGAAAAAAATATAGCAAAGATTGTACAGTTTACAACTGATTCTACACGTTACAGGTTAAATATATAATGTCTGCGTGATTTGGAACATGCATAATTTGAAGTTAACTAAAATATTACTTGTACTATAATAGATTAAACATAATTAATATATAGTCTTTTGACGTAAAACATACCTTTCTGCGACGTCTTATGGTCATATAAATACACCTGACGAATCTTTCAGATGCTCGATAATACATGTTTAAGTCAACTGTATTATTTCTATCACAAATTGTATTATACACTTATCCCACCTTTAAACACTGTAGTAACTCTTTTTTGAAACACTGTCCGTACACATCAGTTTAAAAATTGCACAAATAATTTGGACTATTGTAAATAATGTGTTTCAAAGTATGACTACAAATTACATCACCGAATTTATTAAAAAAACATGGATATCTAAAAAAATACCATTGTTAAAAATATCCTTGGATTTATAAAATATATTATAACTATGTTGTTTTGCGAATATCTACCAAGTGTTAGATTTAAGCCTATTGACTATTTGGAAGAGACTTAACTGTAAAAATTCAAAATATTATAAAAAAATACTTCAATACACGAAACACTTCAGTGTGAACGTATATTATGTGTATATTTATAATGGTTACACGCCCAATAATACGAAGAGCATTTTAAATAAATATTTTACGTATAAATTATAAGTATAACCGATCAAAATATTATTATTAAAAAACGAGTTCGCGTCGGGTGAGATGAACGATCGGGATAAACCCTGGCGCAGTACTGGTGAAGTGTGAAATGAAATAAAATGTGTGAACTGCGGACGTCGTTTCGGCGAGACGTCGGCGCTTGCCTCCACCAGCCGTCGCCGGCGACCGGACATGAGCCTGCAGACAATGGCGTGATGACGCTCCACCGGAAGCGACTTGTATCGAAAGCCTGGAAAGGAAATCGCGCACGCGAGTGAACATTCAATGAGTGACGACTTGATGTATTACGCTGTAGCTCAACTCACGTCGTCCACGGTTTATTAACCCATCAAATCACGTATTAAGATAATATTTTTATTATATTGCTGCTTTCAAAATAAATCTCATAAAATTGCATACATCCAAGGAAGTGGTAAAATGATGTAAATCAACCGAAACTAAAACAAGATTATCATCATAAGTGCTCTAACCCGGGATGTTTCAGAGTTTCAGCGAGACCTCAATATCCAGTCTGACTGATTTGATACGCCAAGCACGTAATGATCTTCGACTACTTCATAAAACCAACGACTTACTAGCATGTCTCATCTTCTACGTCCAAACAGTTTCCTGGACATTTTTTTCATTGATCCTTATTTATACATACAATCGCACGTGACCTAACCAGCGTAGTCTTGGTAGTTAACCCAATCTTGATTGAATGAACAATCCTGATATCCTCATACAATCTAAGAATTCAGCATTATATCTTATTCACCATGTGTTTTCTTTAAAATGACAACAACTTACTATACTTTAAATATCAATAGTAACATTTACTAGTTGACCCCATAAAAATCGTAATCAAGAGATAGTCTGAAACACTTACCAGCAAGTTCTCCATGGAATGAAATCCAGACATGACATATCCCAACATGTTGCCCTCCTTCTTCCGTTCGCGGTCTATCCAAAACATAACAAATCAATTTGGCCCACGAATCCAGCCTGCACTCGTTAAATATTCAAATTTATGACATTTAAGCACTTATGCACACACACTAATTATCACTTTTGGTACTTTTTGTTGGCTGCACACGAAATGAGATTTGCATCATTAAAATTTGGCGTGTATTTTTATACATGCTACACATTCAAGTAGGCACACGCTAATACTATCAGATTGAATGTGTTAATATTATTTTAATAGTTAAAACGCTATATAAAGAACGTTGGGGTAGTTTTATAATGTAATGAAAAGCTTAGGTTTAGACCCTCTAGTAAGATTTTGTAACATTAATTAAACATGTACATATTATTAATCTAACGCACGGTGTCTGCGGTTGGGCAATGAGAAGAGTGCGCGCACTGTTGTATGGCGTTTACAGTTCACCGAGAAGCGACTGCATTTGTGGCTCTCGTCGACCGTAAAGTACGGTACGTGTGTTACCGACCTAATACAATATTGTGTTATTTATTATATATTATTTTGTCAATTATAGAGCGTGTAGGCAATAATCTGACCAATATCATATTATGTAATATGAAAACCCCATATATTCTCTTGTAGGTTTTTTTTTTACAAAATACATCGCAAAAAAATCTTAAATATTATAAATGACAAATAATGTGAGCGAAGGTAAGCACGCACGTACCTGTGCCATGGGATGTCGATTCAAATACCACAGCTGCTAAGATTTTTTTTAAATAAAGATGCAGGACTGAATGCCCAATGAGTAGTACGAGTGACTGCAAATTGATTATGAAATACAATTTTCAATGACATGTCTTCGCTTTGTTTATACTACAGCGGATAGTAAAATGTTTAATAAATAAATAAGATTTTGTTTAGTTGACTATATAACGCAGACGTGAAAAAAAACAATGGGATATTTCTGTTACACCATTGCTATGACAGTGTAATCCTTTGAAATATAATATACTGAGATGGTAATAAAACAAGTTGAGATTGGCTGCTCGAAAACAATCATGTCAATAATTTAAGTATTACTTAGAACAGTGACACTTTAAATTAGTAGAAAGAATTCTTCGAAATATAAACAAGGCATGATTATTATTAACGTTGATGATCGCTGTCAAAAATGTTATTTCAGGCAATCATACCATCTACGGAAAACAATAGAATCCTGGCGAAGTTTTTGAAATCCAAAAACAGCTTCAATAAGTATAATTTAAAGATATCTCCCTATGAAAACTGTCTTCGAACAACATTGTTATTTATTCCCTAATATGGAATCTACTCCCTCGTTGGACTAAAGGTAAGCGCGCCCACGTTTTGGTGTTTGAGGTTTCTGGTTTGAATACCACAGTTGTCTTTTTTAAATTCACGTAATTTCGGGGTTAAATACGAATTAGGCTTAGATGACCAACGGGTTAAAAATTTAGCTAAAAGGTAATTATTATTCATATTTTGGACATAATAGAAAAAAAATGTTTATGTGTAAAGATATTTTGAGGCACGGTAATCAGAAGCCCTTACGTAATATTGTTCTAATTGTAGAATACACACAAGTAGTTTTAATTGGGTAAAATAGTTAATTACACGGTTTTAGATTGTCTGATATAATTAAAGCCTAAGCAGTTAAGTGAAAAAAATAATGATACAGAAACTCAACTACTGTCAAACTAGTAAATAATTTTCTTAATAAGTCTTAATCATAAAAAAATTGTTTTGAATATAAAGAATGGAAGGAGGTGTCGAGTTATAAGCGTACACGAGGTGACGGAGTTTGAGGATTCAAATCCCACAAACGTACGAAGATTTAAAAAATAAATCAAGATAAAGAATGTTTGAGCGATTACCTGACAATCAATTTTCCTAGAATACAATCTAAATTACACTGTGGAGATATGTATACATGTCAAACTTTTGTAGAAGATACAGTTAAATTATATGTTTTAATTAAATTAAATATATCGTATTCTTACATATTTCAAATGATTCACCAATTAGGATTATCATTTGAGAGCGTTGATTTAAAAAAAAAATATAATACACAAACACTTTATTACATAATATGAATATATCATTTATATAAAGCAAAGCCACATTTTGAAGTGTTTTATGACATAAATACTAAAAAAATCTTTCTTCTGATATATCAGTAGATGAAAGAAATGAAAATAATCGTTAATTATATTGAAGCATAGTCACAACGATTGAAAAGAAATGTTTCTCGATAGCTATTATTGTTACACCATTATCAAGAAATTTAAATGATTTAGATTTGTAAAAAATACCAGAACACTTAATCCAAATAACATCATATCAATATTTTTTTAAATATTGTTTGCACCAAAGTCACGTTTTTTTCAAACTTCGAATAAAAAATATAAAATAAACACTGGCAACACGAATCCCGCCGGGTTCTCTATGAGTCTATGACACACTAAGTTTAATATGATATTATGTATACGTAATATTCCAAAAAGACCGAGCCGGTTATGAAAATCACGAAATGGGAGCTTCCAAGAGTGGATTTGTAATCATGGCGTAGGCAGGATGCGTCGACTGAGCGATAGACGATATAGCTAGGAACTAAGTCATGTTATTGTCATCTCATCTCGCAAGTCACACAATGACAAAATACTGCACGGACATTATTATTGCTGGGTCGTTTGTAAATAGTATAATGCAGTGGTTATCAAGTTTGAAACTGGTATAATATAAAAGGAGCATTAATATAATATAAAACGAGCACAGATTCTGTCTGCTTACCCTCTTAATGAGGAAAATAGGTGCCGATATAAATATATCGGAGTGTTATAGAATCGGCTGAAAATAAAGACCTAAGTTTGGTAATCGAAGGGTCACGATTTTCTATGAGGAACGATTCAAAAAATTTGCGACGTCTCACACTGAACGAGAATTGACTGTTACACGGTTTATCATATGAATCAAGCTCTCAATTGCCTATCTACCGGTATAGTATTGCCTACGATACACGTCAATTGTCTTCAAATCGAAAAAGTGCCACGGGTTAACTTCCCAGGACTTAGGTTACCACACATTTTTTTATGATTAACATACAAAAGTCGGAAAATAATAAAAAGAAATTTCATCCTCGTTGTATTTTTTACGGAAACATTTACGGAAATATCGCTGACACATATTCTTATATTGTTTTACAGACGCATTTAAAATTAGAAAGATAGTTCTCTATATAACGTAATAGGGATCATTGGTTTACATAATCTTGAAATAATTTGTTTTCAAAGATCTACGAACACACTGGTGTTATAATAAAATTGTATATTTAATGTATGTACTCTTTTAAATAATTATATTGTCTTGATTTTTATTAACGACATTTACGGCGATATCGTTTAGACACGATTATTTTATAAAGATAATTGAAATATGCTTCTGTTTGAAGGTATGGAAGGGCTTTCTTTGGAGTATTTTTAATTTTCCGAACACACTGATGACGAAAGCTGGACAGGGTACCTCCGTTTGTTCAGATAATTAATATCAACAATGGGAGAGTTTGTGAGGCGATTTTGTGGCAGCGTAGCGCCCTGGGACGCCCATTAACCGGTGCTGGTTCGAATTATGGCTTTATTAGAGTTAATTGGATGTAACAACCGAATCGACAATGACATTCGAAAATTGACGAGTGCTGGTAGCCATCGTCAAGCGATGTGTGCTTGCTGGACAGTGGTCAACCGTTGGATTATTAGGATCACAATTATATTACCCACTACGGGACAACAGTGACATTATTTATGAATGTATGATGTATTTTAACGGCCTACATCTGCCTGCAAATATTGACATTCTCAACAGAAATTTCACACAAACTATTCTAATTTGTTTAACCATGCCAGCCCTGAAGATGGATTTATTATTTACTAAAAGTTACATTGACAAATTGTTTTTCATGAGAATTGGTTAACAGTCGATCACTCACCATACTGGGCGTCTAGTGCAGCATTTTAAAAATGACAATGCAGATACGGATCATGAATCAATGATCTCAAGGTATCAAGCATGTGCTCTACAAGGGTTTTGATAATGTCTAACGGTGCGTCTGCCTATTTTTTCCATTAGTGCACACTGTTCGCATACTTGTGATGCTGAAAGGTGAAATTACATGTCGCAATCATTTTTGTTTTGTTTATTCAGTTTTACTATAGAATACATTATGTTCGTGATTTCCCAAATGTGAGAACAAATTTTTTAGTTCTTACATTTTGACAGATCGATTAAAAAAAAGTATGTATGAGTGAGTAGGAAAATCACCAATATGGCAAACAGTGAAGTAGTCACTTACAATTTTATTACAGTGATTTTACACTATCGCCTGATAAATACAACAGTTGTAACTACATACATGAGAGATTTCATAGTAAACAATATAGTCAACTTAAGCAATAATGTAAGAAACATGTTGCAAAATAATAATTAGTTTATTGTAACAATTTCAGACATTTCCGATGGTTAGAGAATTCAGTTATTTTGACAGATATAGTGCAATAACTGCCTTGAATAACACGGCTATGTACGTATGCCAGGAGAAGATATTTCTCTTATAATCTCTTCAAGAAACTGCTAGTATTAGTGTACAGACAAAAGATTGATTTTTCATTTTACGATACAGTCAATTCCAAATTCGAATATACAACCACACTTGTATAAATTATTGTGCACTTTCAAAATATGTTTGAAATGATGTGATTATAGATATGAAAATAAAATTCGATGCACGAATTTGAATTAATGTTCCGAGCCGAGTGTTGTCGCTGTTTATAGCGTTCTATTGTTTTCGCTCTTGAGAATAACCTCATAAATCGTAACATCGTCGTTTGCATCACAATCAATCAAAATCGAATCTTATCTTAGATAAAAAAAAGTAATTTCAAACAATCTTTTAACATAATTATGTGAATATTTATAGCCGGTTTCTTCGTGTGCTTAATGTGGTTTTGAATTATGAAGTAAATATTACGGCTGCTGAACGACGAAGAGTCTAGGTAGGTGAATATAAAAGTATTATCGTTTAAGAAATGTGAAATATGGATGCGGCAAAAAATCGAAATTGTTTTAAAATAACATTTGTATTCGTCTGGATGGTTGAATGGATAAGCGTCGTAGTTCAAGTTCCGTAGCTACATAAAAATCAAAATGTTTTTAATGTCTAATTCAATACGAGCTACGAAATGCACAGTGAGCTTCTCGCTAATAACTAACCTTCGCGAGGAACAACGTGTTAAGATAAATAATACACAATAAATCTCTAAAATCTCTACACAAAAAGGTCTAGTAAATAAACCAATCTCAATGATGAATAAAAATTGTGGCAATAACGATTAAAATATCTATCAAGGAAAATTGTAGTTCCTGGTATTTCAGAGCATAAATTTAAAAATTGATAAAAAAAAAAGTCGTAAACTCAATTTTTATCCATATACACGTATTATTGCTGATTTTATAAAAGAGATAATTATGAATTTGTATTTAAAATTAGATATTTTTTCAAATTAATTAATTATTAAAAAAATAGTTTGATTTATACAAACATCGTTAAAATTTCTGTCAAGGCAACATTTTGAAAATAACATCTTCCAACAAAGAAGAATTGAATATATAAATAATTCCACACAATTACACTCCAGTTGAATATTACACAATAATAATATTGATAAAACAACCTCGATTGGCCAAATTGTAACGAATCACTATTATGTTCTAGGGATTTAATATATCAATTAAATTTAATGATAATTTACAACACATAAACGGAAAAATGGAACTCGGACTGGATAGGTTTTGGAATTTTTTTTTGCAACAAATTTTCGTGATACATTATGTTTTAATATAATATACTCCATGTACTCAATATATTCGTAGCGGATATAGTTACAAAAAGTAATATTGTATGTTATTTGTTGATTGATAAATTAAGGTCACACACAATCTATGTTCACATATGTTGGGAAAACTAAAACGTTATTAGTCTATTACATTGATATTAAACAAAAAAATCACTTTTTTGCAACTATAACTTCACACTCCAAGGTAGTATAAAAACTGAACAAATTACGTTGCAAAAATATGTAAAACATTTTTAAGCCGGCCAATTAATTATATATAATTTGTATGACAGTTTATACCTACTACACAAAAAAATATCTTATCAGTGAAAATTATTTGCAATTTTATAATGATAATATTGATAATGAGAAATAGGCGTAACAGGGGACCTTCGATAGTATTTATTTTAGTAAAAATACAGGTTCTAAATTATTTAAAGTCAATTTCCATCAAGCGCCATCAGTCAAAAATATTAAAATACAGATGATAATAAATTAAAAATAAAACTAGAAATAATGAATTAAAAATTTGGAAAACACACACTCAAAAGTTACATAAAAAGACAAAGAGGCATAGCATAAAAGGCAAAAGTAATATCATTTGGCAGTGATTTCCAAACTTATTGGGATCACTAAACCCTTCAAAAATATTTTCTCACAAACATTAATACTATCTAAAATTAATAACATTATGAATTAAAGGATGGTGAGTTTAATGTATGTCTTGAAAATAACAACAGTACTTACTAGTCTCACATTTTAATGAAGGAATACAAATGAATCAACTCACAACACCATATTATGTTGTACAGTACAATAATATTAAGATTGAAAAATGCATAATCCAATGATTGGTATTATTTGATCCAATTGTAAGAATCTAAAATCATGTACTCAAAATCTATGGCTATTTTTTGATCTTCCAAGCACAATGTATAGCCATATTGTGTTTAAGCTAAGATAAGGACTTAAAAGTAATATGCACTATAAAAAAAGAGTATTCATACATTTAAAAATTACTGACTGCTTGCAGTTGGAAATTTATTGTATAAATGGAATAAAAATGCACCAAGATGGTATATTTATTTATACTAATAGTGAAAAAATCACATGACTTGCATAATATATTTTAGATGCTCCATCACTAATCTAAAACAGACAATGCTATAAATAAACATTGTTCAAATAGTTACCTAATCATCTCTTTCAATTAAATTATTGACAGCATGAATAAAATTTGCATAGCGTAAATGATGGTAATGTGTGATAAAACTAACCGACTAATGATCAATAATCATTTGGTATAGAAAACAACATGAACACAACATCGTGCGGGCTTTGGCTTTGTAACAAAGGTATTTAAATTTTTTTTTAATGGTAAGCTTAAGTATAAAGGACCAGCATAGAAAGCGAAGCCGCTTTTAGACCCAAATTAAAACAAATTATGATGCAGAGACCTGTATAAATGATATCCCTGACAGTGAAAATTATTATAGGGAGTTTGAGATAATCACATTTGATAAAAGGGAGAACTCGCAGGAATTATAAAATAGTTTTATTAAAACAAGTGATTACGGTACTTTTTATGGTTTAATAATAATGTAGTATTAATTTACAATCATTTCACGTAAAAACCTTCACCGTAGCGAATGTGGTGATATATCTTACTACCTATAATTCAATGTATTAAATGTTCAATCCACAACTATTTTAGTAACTACCAACAATAAATTAGTAGGAACTGCATGAAGTTATAATTCAAGATTTACCAAAAATCTCTTGTTGAGTTTGACAGTATTCTTACATCTGACATCAGTTTATGTATTATAGACATATAAATTCTAAGCTTATGTCATTGTCATATAAAATCTTTTAGTATTCAATTAGTTCTCAGATTATTAAAAAAAAGCATATTTTCTCAACATTTTAGCTCTGTACCTGAGAAGCAACTGCAGATAGTGAAATGTTCAGGACAGCCGAAAAATGTTTTTTTAAATTTATTTTTTAAAGTATTATAACATTCATAAATATTTATGCAGATCGATAAAAAAAAATAAATAGTGGAAATGATTCAATTGCAAATCGGAAACAAGCAATCAGGAAAATTTATACTCTTTTTTTTTTTTTTTAAACCATGTTCACTCCCAAAGTGGAGCATATGGAACCA
>JAGVSQ010007884.1:0-14896 GCA_022683975.1 Rhyacophila evoluta
GAAAAATGTACTACTCTAAAAGTTATTGAATGTTTTGTGGGTTGGACGTCTTCTGTTAATTAAAAATGTAATCTTTTTGTACTTGGATTCTTATGAATATTATATTAGTCTTTGTCTATAGAACCTTTGAGTTGATTATATTTAGTGTATTTTTTGTTTATGAATAAAACAATATATCGATACATACATATTGTATACATAATACTATACAATATATACGGACATTTATTAAAAAAATGTTTGAAAGTGGCATAATTTAGAATAGATGGTATGATCAAAAATGTATTTGTAAGTAACGATATATTTAAACTTCAAGCCCGATAACGTTTGAAAAACATGGACGTTTTGTAGATATTATTTTTTGTACATTGTTAGTATGCGGGTTAGAAGAAACTGCGATTACTTCTTCTGGGTGAATAGTTTTGATTGGGTGTCATTGTCATATTAAAGTATTGATGTTTTCGAAGCATTATGTGCATTTAAATGAAATTTTCAATTTGGGTCTTGGACGTATATTGCTTAACTACATCTAATTAGTGCTATTATTAATACTAAGTTAATATTGCAATATTTTATGAAAAATCAATATAACCAATGTAAGGATGGTAGATTAAAAGTTTAGTTTAAGTTGGCTTAAATAAAAAGCTTAGAATCGAGAAATTGAGCACAAATAAACATTTATAATTATTTTTGATTCATTCGGCGACCATACATTTTAGAAGTCAAAGAACTTAAATGGGAAGATCACATTTACCGCATTAGACGAGATCTATACAAGTACTATTTGTTTTTATAAACATAATCATCCTATAGTAAAAATAGCAGCCGCATCGAACACGTGTCTGCCTTCATAAAAATACACGTGGAAATAAAAATGAAGATTATATTCATGGACCGCAAATAGATGGCGTTCGAGCTCTTAAATTAAAATATATATCATAGTAATACTTACATTGTTACTATGTACACACTCGTAAACATAATACAATACAAATTCAAAGTGACATATTGTATTATCGGTTTTCAGGTGATTGCGGCACTATCTGTGTGCCCTCATACAAACTGTCATATAATTATGATACAGCAAATTAAAACGAACATAATTTTAATCACAGGAGGACGACTGTATGTATGTCACATGGCAACCAAATGACGATGTCATAAACCAGGGATTCGAATATATTCCACACGTTTTTGCAGACTTCATCTCTAAAGCAATATCCTATTCGAAGAGTCATTTCCGGGTCGCTCGCTGCTTAGGTTTTGAGAGCAATATCCAGTCACAGTAAGTGTAATATAAACCAATAATTTGTAATACTCTAAGCATGTATTATAAATATTTGACAGTACAGATTTTTGAAAATCAAGTAATTAAAAAACACATTTTCACAGGTTTAACCTCTTTAGTGCGTATGACGTATATATCCGCGAGGCATAGTGCGTATTACAGTGCACATGACAAATATATCCGCCGAAATGTTCTGCGAACATGTATGCCGAATATAACCGCCGTTATTTCTGAACGGTTTTGAGTGCCTAGTGTGAATGTATTACTACACAGTTTAGTAGTACTCAAGTAACCGTCACTGTGTTGCTGAGTGGTCGCTCTATAGCGTGACCGTAAAGAGGTTAATAGAACCCACCTTGATATAATTTCCAACCATAAAGCTATGCATTTTTTGTTGGATTATAATGATTACTACGGTGTCGTATCGTTGCTTTAGGATTGGTTTATCGAACATTCACAAACCGTGATTGGAAAAACAAAAAATATTTTCAACTAATTAGATAGTTTATTCAATATTATATAATGTAATTTTTTTCTCCTATAATACAACAATCATACGGCTTTCAAAAAATAGCTTAGAACCTTCATATATTTACATGTATGTATATAAACGACATTTGTTTTTCATCTTCTGACCAATCTTGAAGCTGAAAGATTTCGTTAATGACTGCATATAAATGGGCCCAGTCTTGTTGAGTACAAATCGTTTATAAAGGTTTATTTAAAGCTTGACGTGCAGTATACCGATCTTTAAATGTGTCAACGTATCTTGAAAGCTCGTTTTTAAGTGGTGATCGATCATCAACCAATCACTAAATCTTACGAGCGAGTTTTAAATCTATGATTAAAATGCTGTATTTCAGCTCGCGGCCCCAGTGCCAAAACGCGCGCGATTACCGAGTGAAATCCGATTATAATTATTGCTAAAAATATATGAAGATTACTAGTGCCATGCCGCGGGGAAACATGATTATTAAAAAAATATATCACACAAATAAAGTCAATTCTCGCGTTCAACCGAGCGGTACCAAACAACGTATGATTCACGCGCCAATGTCAAGTGTGTTTGTTAATCACCAGTCCGCATATATTATATTAAAGTACGAAAACGCGTGTGGAGCATTAAATTCTGTATCTCCCTACAAACAGAGTACAACTGACGGCATGCCCTATTCATAGATGTGAGGCACCGCTTTACGAACTCTGATCCTACTTCAACTCAGAATTATACCCAAGAATAATTAAATAGGTTCTAGACTCTAGAGTACGCAAACTTGTTTAGATTAAGTCCAATATCCAAACACTGAACTTTCGGTAGTTCGATGGTGATTTATGCAAATAACACAGGGCGATCTTATCTGATCTTAAAAATAGATTGATAGAATCGGTTCGCCGCATTAAAAATCGATTACCGGGTTTCGCAGTTGCTATGAGATGTAATAATTTGGCAGCCCTACATTATTTTACAATGGCATATAACATTACCATTGCGTAATTATTATTAATATTATACTGCAAAATAAACCTTGATACGTTTTTTTGCAGTATTTGCTGATATTTGCCTTTGAAAGGTTAGAAGACGTCAAGAGAAATGTCGGCGCTTGCATAATATAAGGTAAACAAATTGTTTGTTGAATTAAATTCACGTTAAATAACTAAATAATAAACACTTCCTGCTGAGATAATTTGAAATGCTACACAATTAATTCTTTGCCTGTGTAAACTGGTAACTCTTAGTGAGGATAATAGTACCCTTTAGGAGAAATAGATCAAATAATACAAAAGGATTTACATTAGAACTAACAAAAACAATGTAAACTAAATAATGTTTTATTAATTTTAAATGCATTTTCACTATGAGTCTACAAATTAAAAATATACCGTATGACTCATCACAAAAAAATCTTGTTACTGTCAAATACAACCGAAAAACGCAGTTGTTATTATCAAATACAACCAAACAAACTTAACAGCTCTACTGAACGATATGGGTTGAAATGGGGTTAAAAACTATCGCGTTTTTCAAATCATAATTATTGATCGATATGGAAATGTACAAATTTGGAATAGTTTTCAGTTAAAGATGTTATTAGATAGGTAATTACGGACTGTTTCAGTCGATGTATTAATGTATAAGTAAACGTGTTGAAATCTTTAAAAGTTGAAACAAAAACCAACGTTTGGTTCTCGTCAGCCCGATGTACAATTGATGCAATTGAGAGGTATGTGTCCAACCCGCATATTTCATCAGACAGGCTTATTGCATCACCATTAATATAAAAATGATAACAGTATAACGGAAAACATTACCATGATGGTAGGACTCGTGATAAGAAAATAATATACATACACTCCAACCTAGCTACTGCTGGTAAATATGACTGATCCTCGACAGTTCGGCCTCTACAAGATTCTTGATGACTATTTTTAATCAGTCGTATAATTATATCTGTCCCCCAATAGCCGAGAGGTTATTGTACACGACTTGTATATAGAGAATGCGGGCTCAATTCCCAACAGCTGCTTGATTTTTACAAATCCGAAAATACAGGATTGCAAGCCCATTTGGGTTGAGCTCTCTAATAAGCAACTCTTGTGAAAAATATGTCTTGACAATGCTTATATCCAGATATTCCACTTTCGGATCGGGAGATATAGTGAAATCTCGGTACACGTCTTTAATCCGTTCAAAATCATTGGACGTATAATTTAAATCTTCGCATAAGAAATAAAGGAAAAATTATTAAACCGCTCTCATTAAAAACTTCTGCTATTGGCAGATTATTGATGGTGTTGTATAAAATAATTTAAAAACTCACTTTTAATGGATTTATAAAAACTATTTTATGTCCACGATACATAATGCAGGTAGGTACAATATGAAACTTTGTTTTCTACTCGCGAGAATGGCGTCCGTTGCACAAGACATTGGTTACACATTTTACCGAAAAAAAAAATCAAAAATAAAACGTAAAAAAACCGGTCGCTGACATTTTTCGATATTATTTGAGCTGGTTCGAGTATCACAATGATGAAAGGCGAAAAACCGTGGTGCGATACTAAGCCGGCCGTCCCTGTCTGACCGGGCGCGAGCGACAAGGACAGGCGCGAGAGTAAAAACGTCAACAGCGCGGTCGGAGTGCTGGCCGACGGCTGTCTTTTCAGCTGATTTGTGAAAACGCGGAAGTCGAACGAACGGCAGACAGCTCACTTGCTTCGTGATTTATTCAAAACGTAAATAAAACAGTATGTATTATATCTCCGCGAGTTGTAAACAAGGCTAATAATTATTCTGAGTTAGCCGTTTCCACCACATTTCTGTTTATTATATTTACCAAACTAACTAATTATAGCTCTGTCAGCTTGGTCTTAAAAAATCTCCTACTCGCTTATGTGGCGAACTGCAGGAAGGCAATCACATCCTATGGGAGTTGTTCCCATACGTATCTTGAAAGGAAAGAGCTTCTCAAAACGGTTTTACCACATCTTGTGTGATGGAAATATGGAAAATATTTTTCAAGCGTTTAAACGAAAAGAAACCGTAATCTTGAGATCTTTCCTCAACATTCTATATATTAAATTGGCATAATTAGTTACAATAGGAATCACACACAACTCTAAGGCACACCAATCAAAGTCTTGGGAAGCTGTTACTGAGACACTTCTGTCACTTCGAAGAACGCCTCACGTTCATTACGCCACACTATACGCCCGAATGTCAAAGGTTGAAATAATATGAAGAGTCACATTATGAAGGATGCAATACACCAAACATTTACTTATAATAAAAACACACGAATGCTAAAGCATCATTTAACGCAACGTTTTACATGTTTAAATAAGAGCTTTTTAAAAAATCGCTTCGACCGTAAAATCTTTAAAATCACAGACTCAAAACTGAACGGCCCAGAGATTGTACGCCTGCATCATGTGTAGATTTTTTAAAAATTTTCCAAGTATTCTTTATAAATATTTGATATACATAGAAAGCGATTTCCCTCCTTCAAACTCTGTAGCACAAACACGTGGTATTTTTATATATAAACAATCTAAGTTAAATAAATTTAACTAAACAGTAATTCTGCGAAATATGTAAAATTTATTCGATGGATTCTTCCCGATAAAAAAGTAATTTCAAAAAGTTGTATTCTAAGTATGATGCAAAAAAATGCGACGTTTGCAGTCAGTCACAACACAAAAGTACAAAAAGTTATATAGCCAGTCGAAACGAAATAACAAATTGAGTTCATGCATCTCGATTCTGTCAAGTCAAAACAAAACCAGTTCCGAATGGTCGATTTAACTCAGCGTACCTATTTCGTGAATCCACTTTTTATGAAGCTTCGCCTTGGTTACTTTCGCGAATCGAGAATACTGACGCCAAATAAGAACCGTAGCGGCGCAGTTCACGTGCCTCTACGAACAACGTATCTCGTAGGGGTGTAGCACCATTCTGCTACGAGGAAAAATGTCACGTTTATTCATTGAACTAACACATAACATTTAACTTTACACACATTCTAAAGTAGTTAAGGGAAAACAGAACGGAATGTATGGTAAGCGTCTAGTTTGTTTGGGGTCAAATTAAAAATATTTTGATCGCCTAGCCTGGACAAAATCTAGCGTGCCATTTACATAATTTTGATTTCAATTTTTCCATCACTATTTTCGCACCATGTTGGAATATATGCACATTCGTAGTATATATTGTATATTGAATGTGGAAAGAAAAAGGACGTAACCCTCAATTTTTCTAAATGGATTTTATCCGATTATCAGAATTTATACAACTTATTACACGTTCTATCAAAACGATGCAAGCTGAAAATGCCTAATTTGTGTCTAAATTTAGCTTTTAAATTAAAAAAAGGATATCCTTTGAAATTTGTGACCTAATCAGTTTTATTGGTTTTTCTTAAATAACGTATTAAATTAATAACATATTAAGTAAATAAACACCAGTTTTAATCTTCATGTACTTCAAGGTTGTGCGTATGTAATGTTTTGTCTTTGACTGAAAATTATTAAATAAACGTTTTTTTGCACCTCCTCTAAAATTTGTTCATATGACTTACGTCGTTGTTCCTTTCCGAGTCAATATAATAGCAAACTGTCGACAATGACGGATTTTTTGCTAGCCATTTGCTCCACAGATAAGTTCCATGCAGCGCATTCAAATTTACATTAAACAGTTGGATTTGTTTATGCAGTTACAAGATTGAAACCCGCAACTCATGGGTTCAGACTCAGAAGTGCACATATACTGACGACACGTGTATTGCATGTCATTATCATAAATAAACAACAATTTATTTGGTTAAATTAGCTATTTTTAATAACTCATTAGAGACAATAAACGCATACGTTGATAAATTTAAAACTTGACGTCAATATCAGAGGTTAAACCTGAAAGTTCGTATATATGCGAAAATCAAGGAGGAAGAATGCCCGTATTAAAAATAATGTTACGCAAAAAAGATGATACAACTGTGTTCAAAGTTCAGCATTGGAGAATTTACTCATAAGTTAAAGGATGGTGGCGAAGCAAGCAGTTATTTGTGTTTGTGGAAAACCAACGAAGAGAGAGGTGCATACATACAAATATATACAAGAACTTGAAAACAAATACATCAAGTCAAAAAAAAAAATCTGGAACTGTTTCGAGGATAAATAAATTGTCATAAATTTTCTTAACTATATTGATTCTCACTGGCCGATAGTGGATAATGAGTGACCAGAACTTCGGTTTTGTTTAATTTCTCCAAATATATCCTACGATGTCAATAAATCTAAATATTGACGAATTCAACATCAACATAAATAATTATTTCGTATTAAATCGAGGACCGGCATATACGTGCGTGTATCAAATAACGTTAGTATGTGTATAACGGTAGCATCCATCACTCATTTGAATGTTGTCATTACATCTTAGAGGGGAAGGGAGGGAGTATACAAAGCGGCTACATACAGTCATCAATTAATAATTAATATCTGTCTGGGCATGTCGTCTCTCTTTTTTCTCTTTTGTTTTTCCATTTCTTGCACTTATTTTATATTATTTGAGTTTCTATATGTAATAAAATGATTTTTATATCTAATTAAAACAATTGATCTGGCAAATTTTCCATAATTTGAATTTAAAACATCATTTTTTACTGAACACCGCAGCTACAGTACTGTATGTGGTATAACTGTTAAAATGAACATAATATTGCGTGAACTTCGTACATCACTATAACCATAGCAACGGATTTACATGTTGATGTAAGTGCGAATTCGCCGAAATGTTTGCGCCGCAGGCAATTTCTCTGAATTCAGGAATAGCTTACCAAAAACTGGCGATTTATTATCGGAAAACGCACGGGCATTAAAAAATACCCAGAAATCGGGAAGTTAAGCGAATATACTCGCATTCTTAATGTACAAATTTACGTTACACAAAACTTATTATTTTCCACCACATTTTTTTGCAATTCTGTTGAATACGTAATTTAATATGATGTATGTTTTACGTTTATTATTATATTAAAATACAATAACATCACGTAATTGTACACATACGACTATGGAAAGGAAAAATTACGTAACCCTCAGTTTTTTTTTCGATAATCATAATGTATAAAACTTAATACACTTTATGTCAAATGGACGTAAGCTGAAAATGTCGAATTAGTATCTAAATTACGGGTTTAACTTTGAAAAACGGAGAGCCTGTGAAATTTGCGACCGCGAAAAAGGACTTCCACCACATCATCTTTATTTGTTTTCTTAAATGACTTATTTAATTGATATCGGACTGTGTAAAATTCATGAGGAACGCGGAGATGAAGGAGCGGACGGAGCACCCTTATGTCACCTTAAAAGTCACGCAGTGGCCCTGGAACTGGCTAGGGCACGGATGCGCCACGTGGCTGCAATAATGCTTCATAAAAAGAGCGCACATGGCAGAAGGATTGTGAATAAAACAGTAACATTAGTCTACGCGCACTTAAAGGTTGTGTCTATTAATATTTTGATTGGCCCAAAATCATAGAATAGACGTTTGTTATTCTTTCTGTATTTTTTTTCGTATGTGTTACGTGCCTTTTACTTTTCACAGTCGATGTGTAGATGAGCTTTAAATGAGTCACAAAAGACTAAGTTTAATATTATAAATTGTAAGCAGTGGTCGGAAAATGATTAATGAAATTAGGGGTTGGTTTTCATTCAGAAATTGTATCTGGACACTTACGATGAGGGATGAATACAATTTAGCTGGCACAATGTCAAGTGTATTTATTTGTTTATCACAAAACTTCGGACAAATGGGAACTTAAGCATACGTATTATATTCCTTATTTAGGTCGGCAAATAACAACCTTTTGTAAGCCTCTGTTTATGAATCAAGCGCGATATTTAACCACTAAATGAAATTTATTTTACTAATGGGATCTCTAGCAAACAAGTATTAATAAACAAAATATATTATAATTTATAAAATCAAACATTATGGCTTTGTTATTTGAAGACACGGATTCAAGGTCGACACTGAAGAAGAAGAAGAAGAAGCAGATATCTTTTTATTAAGCACGATGACAGATATTTAACTCCCCAGCTGTTTTTATCACACATTATCGCAAAAAGCTCGAGAAAGAAAGTTTAGATTTGAAAGTTCTTAAATGTCCACGCATTGTTATTTCATATTCGTTCCCTAGGTAGAGGAAAAGGATAATTAGCGTGGACTCCATATTTTCCACGCATGTCATGACAGTATAATCCGATAGCACTAAATGCATCCAATAAAAATATGGTTTTTCAGGAGACTGGAATGTTACCGGCCTGAAGAAGTTGGAGGAATTAATTTTCTCCTGACGCATGCGGTAGTCACCTGATATACGATACAAGAGGATGAGAAGTGGAGAATAGACAAAGCGTCATTAATACAGCATATAATCAAATGTTCAAACATCATATGGCCAGTATTACTACAGAACACATACGCCAAATTAAGAAGTAACAATTTTACATTAGGGCATGAATTACCGGTTTTCGGTAAACCGATAATTTCGATAAATTATTTTTCACTTTTTAATGTATTATGATATTTTCAAACTTCTATGTTGTGTGACGATATTTGTAGCAAGCGTTAAATTGATAGATTTTGTTGTTTTCTAATTATATGTAACAAGACCAAGAATGTCACTTTGATGTCCCGAAGCTGTGCTTGGCGACAGCGTGATGGGCTACCCAAAAACATTCATAATAATAGATATTGAATTGAGTTTCACCGATTTCCCGGTAAATTTGCACGCCCTACTTCGCAGCCTCACATTGTCTCAAGCTATATCCTTTTACTTTTTCGTTTGATCTTCGAAATTATAATGCAAACTTGGGAGAATGTCACGATGGATTTTCCTATATATCCCGGAATTCAAATGGCTCATGCGTCACCGAACGGCGGGTCTTTCCCGAATTCCTAGCGCCCGGTCGAGAGGGGTGAAGAGAGATGTCAGGAGCGGTCGGCGTTCACTCGCCGTTCGGGTCCGTCCCATCCGCTCGGAAATAGGCGATGACGATGGAAATAGACCGCGGCACGCGTGACAGACAGGTGGGTCGAGGAGGGACGCGAAGGTCACCCAGGCGGCATCATCGAGGTATTTCATTATTGTAGTTTACAACTATTATTATTACCGACATTACAATGTAATATGTTGTAACATTATATGGATCATGCAAGAGAACACCTGATAATATATAGGAAAATAAGCAGAATTAAATAATCGGTTCCGGTATTTTAACCGGTATTTATACAAAATAAGGGACCGGTAGTTTGAAATGACTAATTTTAGATTTTTTAATACGATCTAACGGTTGACGGAATGCTCTCGTCTCATGGAGGCCTAATTCAATGGAATCGTTGGTTTAAATTAGTTTTTGTTTGGTAAACAATGGACGAATATTGAAATGCAATTTTACAGGTAAAGCGTCATTTGATTTGTTGATATACATTTCTGTTGCTACACTACTATTAACAATATTGTTATAAAGACTTCTTAATATTATCAATAGTTCATTCGAAATAGTATGATGCAAGTCAAGTCATATAAGAGACAATGTTGCCACTGTAACGACAAATTTACATGCCGCTTTATTTTAGTCACACCAGAGTATATACCGACATGACTGACATGGGAACACAATGTACGGTATAAGAGCAATCGAGAAACTGTATTTGTTCATAAACGTATTGATCTTTTACCATGTCCACCCCGAAAGAGGAGAATGGATGAAGAAGACCCAGACAACAGAAAAGTAGTATATGGATTTTCGCAATCTAAAGACATGTCTTGAATAACAGATTGTTTTCCAGATTCAGATACATTTTCGTATTATATGGTGATAAGACGTATCCAGTCCCGCATCTTTGGATATTTGAAAACCCTGCAGCTGTGGGATTCGTTCTCGCAACCTTTGGCTCAGAGCGTATGCTAAGCCACGTTTTACATTTTCATTCAAATATCACATATCATGAATTATTTTCTGCACATGTATGACAATATCAAATTCGATTTTTATGAATCGTGACATTGTGTATAATGATATATAAAGATTTGGATGAGTCGACTGGATTATTCTTCTCAACTTACAGAACGTCGCATAAAAATAGACAAGTCTACGTGACCAAGCCATGAAGTGAATATTAACCGATTAACGATATATTATGAACAAAATATATTGCAAAGAAGCGATTTTTATTGAATTAGATTAATTTATATTCAACAATCAGTTGCAAGATGTATACAATCTTACACACCGCTGATTTGTACAAGAAATAACATTAATTAGATGGTGAATTTAATCAAAGAATTATATGCAGTTCATGTTAAAATACTTCATGCTATGTGCGTTTTGTAATCCTTTAAATGTGTCGACTGACATCAAACGACGTTAAGTCCGCTGAATGTTAAACTGACAAAAATGCAGTTTTATCGTATCTTGAAAAAAAATTAATGCAAGGTTTGAGATTTATTAAATGATACGATGGATACAAAAGCTATTCCTTTTTGATGCAGTATTAAAAAAAATGTTTAATTTGGACTAATTTTAGGACTGGTAATCTTGATAAAATATAATAGTTGGACCTAAATATTGTGATGTTTATACGCGATTTAAATATGTAAAGAGTGGATTTTTGTGGTTTTGAAATAGATCATCATATGCAGAATTGAATACTCTTATATATTTAAACGCCTTTTGATATCAAACAACACAAATGCTCAATTATTTTATATCCAAAATAACTATACACGGTTCGTTGTGGTCAATTTCTCGTTAGAATTCTAAAATTTTCAAAAACACCTTAGCAGGCAAAGGGTAAACCAAATGCCCCGCGAATGTAGATCATATAGATCTCTACAATCTGAATACACACACATCCTAGGACAAAAACACAAAATTTTTAAATCAATTATGGGACCTCAACACGCGAATTCCGATACTGAGTGAGTAATTCACAAGCAAACACGTTTGCTATTTCAGTGACAGAGATCACATCTTAGGCATCCTATACTATACTCTACAATCTACGTTAATACACCATTTTATTTAGTTAATGTAACACTAAGAGAGGTGGTTTTCACGTTACCTAAATTTAAGCCATTCGACCAACGTTTCTCAATAACGACTTCTTTCAAGCCAACACTTTAAAGTGTCATGCAGAGGTGTTGTAATATCTGTTTGTTACACATCGGCGTGTCGCCATTAAAAGACAACAGACAAACCTTGTTCAACTCGTCAAATAGTTTTGAATACGTCGTTTGCATGTCTATTTTAATCGTGGAATTACTTATAAAGAAATTTTGGCAATATAATGTAGCGTATCGAAATACCGATATATTTATTTACATCTTTCGTGTTGTGAATTGTAATCCCTGGTGTGGTGTAATTGATGTAATACACAATGACGTACCACCAAATGGTTTCATAGCCGCAGGGCAAAAACTGTGTCTGACTGATTTTGTCGGTTTTTATTGTAATATATAAAATGTATTAAAAAAGCACTATACACGTAATTAAAACGTGGTTTTTGTACTAAAAAATCACCGAGCTAATGCAACATAATGACTACCGCAATAATATTGGTAAATCTATCACGTGTTAGAGTATTGAGGTGAATGACTCCCAACTAGCGAGCATTGAAAACTGTAATGCAGTATCGCCGTGTTCAATTATCATTATTCAGGATTGAACGTGAAGAATTCATGCAAATTCATTCGTAAAACAACGAAGAAAATGTGTTTTTTTGTTGAAATCGACAAAAATGCCGATTTCTTTCAGTACGTTCACATAAATGTAGTTCTGAGTTGGCGAATATAAAAACTTACATTATATTACATGCGGTGGACTAGGCCCGTGCATAATTGAAAAACTAAACAATTACGATGCCGACGAGGTCGCCAACCAATATTATATGAATTTTGTTTGTTGTCTATAATGATATCAGCCATAATATAGGATGGCAAAAATAAATAGTATCCGGCAAACTACACGTAGAAAACACATCTAGTATTGAGTAGACCGCAGTTTAAAGTGAGATGAAGATATTGCGAGATAAATTGTAAGAGTACGAGTGAAAAAGGTGCGCAAAATCATTATGCTATCCTTGCATATCGACCGTAGAAAAGAAAAAGGACGTAACCCTCAGTTTTTTCTTCAAATAGCTTTTTTAATAATCTCAATGTTTACAACTTAATACACGTCCTATTAAAAGGACGTATGCTGGAAATGACGAATGGGTATTTAAATTTGGCTTTTTAGTTTAAAAAAGAGATGCCCTGCGAAATTTGCGATGAGGAAAACGGACTTCTACCACATCAATTTCATTATTTTTTCTTAAATAACGCACCGGTTTTAGTCTTCGTGCATGTTTGTGTACATTTAATATTTGTACTTTGGCCCAAAATTAGCAAGTATACGTTTATTGTGCCTCATGTAAATTTTGTTCCATACTGGTAACGTCCTTTTTCCTTTCTACAGTCAATATAGAATCTAACAAAACCACCTGTTTATCGCTTCCATTAATGAATATATGGGAATCGATAGTGCGGCGATTTGTTGACCTATTCTTCCAGTTTTAATTATTAGCTATTCAGTCAACACTCAATCTCGGATCCAAAAAGACATTTAAAAAAATGTGACGGTTTTCTTAAATGGTGTATTTTGATCATCACTGAATCCCAGAAGTGTTGACGATCATGCATACCTTGTCCCAAAAGTAAAACACAAATTTATGATGTTGGTATAAAACGCCACTGGTGTGCAAGCAATGACTTCGCAATTACACGAAATTTGGGCACGGCTGCAATACATTAGCGCAGTCACAAACCTACAACAATATCGATCGCTTATTTCAGATGTCTTCAATAATTTTAGAGTTTCTATCTAATTCAGTGCTATGAACCGAGATGAAAATGATAAGACTTAAAAGTTTCGATATATAAATTAACAGACGATATAGAGTGAAACAATCAATTGCTTTCAAAATCCTTTCGTGAAGGTTCCATAGAGAAGTTGACACAGATTCAAGATAAATCAAATACAGCCAATCTGACTGAGTTGTCGTGTGAAACATACATTAAAATCAAGAGTTAGCAATGTGGATGTAGTTACGTTTTAGGTCTAAATGAATATGTTTTATTGATCGATAAAGATTGACGAATTCCGATTCCGTTTGTGACAGTAAATCTACGGGTTTTTTCCAATAGCTCGTTATTTGTTATCAATTATTATCTATTTGCTTTACCCACTCTGCTTGCGTATTGTGTAAATTCTGGATCCGGAATCTAACACAGTTTCATGAACACACGTTAAATCAGAACAGGCGCCAAATACAACCAATAAAAGACCAACTTGGGACAAGAATCGATGTTCGATTTATTTAAAATCTAATAAGCACTGTTAAGAAAATCGTTCATTACACCGATTGGTGGACTTGATCGGAAATGTGGCTGTTCTTCACACAGTAGTGATGAAGACTTTAATAAAGATTTTCAATTGATAGCAAAATTTCTTAACGTCTTTATATTCAGAAACAATATAGGTTTACCTTACTATTTAAAATAGCTTTAAGTGTTATATATTACAGGAGCACCGGGAAGCAGTCGACGTGATTTTTGATTTAAATTTGCATATCAAATATAAATACGACTTACATTCGGTCGAGGCAAAGAGTGAAAACAAATTGGATGAAGCGATAATTCTTGAGTATACTTTATGGAAAGATGGACAATATAAATAATTCGTGACAGTATTTGAAGATTTGTCACCACGACAGCGTAGAGGTTAGCGTACAATCCGGGGAACGCAGGTTCGATTCTCACATCTGTCAGATTTTTTTAAATCCAAAATTACAGAACTGTTTACCCATTGGGTCGAGAAATTGTCTGACAAACAATTCTCGCGAAAAATAATTTGTCAAGACATGCGTTCACAATGCGGAGATTTTATTTTATATTTTATATATTTACATATTTTAATATGTTTTTAATATGTTTGTTATAACCATATGTATTTCGTGTTGTCAATGTATTAAACTTATAATTTGTGATATTACAACATGTATTAAGT
>JAGVSQ010007885.1:0-14896 GCA_022683975.1 Rhyacophila evoluta
CTTCCATATGTGAGATCACTGTTAGCGACCCGGGTTTCGCCTTTCGGCATCTTATTCGGCATCGGCAGGCTACTGAAGATGCCGAAAGGCGAAACCCGGGTCGCTAGCAGTTATATATGTTTGTAAAATAATACGACAATATGTAATTTTTTTCAAAAACGAATAAATCATTTTTGAATGTGACTTGTATTTATCTTAATATGATACTTGGATATTTAATCGGAGCACGAAGTATGCTAAAAACTGTTATCACACGATAACGGTTTATAAATATTTACAGTTTAAATAACCCAAAGTTTATAATTCAAATAAAATTTGACTTTTAATTGGTGAATAGATTACGAAAATAATTTCAGTAAGATGAATAATTATGAATGATTATTCAAGTTATAAGTGAAGTCCTCACATTTAACATTTAAGTCCTCCGTCAAAACAATCTGTTCAAATAAGAAAATAACTCAAATTCAGCAAATTTTTCACTCCATTGCGACTCGAGAGTTATGGATTGTAGTATGGATATTTTTCTTGTAAACGTAAAAAGTCCAAACTTAATCTTACTTATCTTTTATCTTGTTTAATAGCTTAAAATTGGATCAATTTTACCGTTTTTATTTCATTTGTTAACCTCGATTTCTATGTTTGTTCACACAAAATAACGATTTCACTGCCAAACAAGAAAAATAATAGTTTAGATTTTTTTTATTTAAGTTCGAGAAGAATTTATAAAACGCCTTTGCGGATTATTGTCGAAATACTTCCTTTGACATATAAGTCGGATATTTTTATTTTCTGTATATAACTTATTTCAAGGAGATGAAAATCCCGCCAGATTTCGTCACCAGTAAATAAATATATGGTACTTTATGGTACCTCAAAGAGATTTTTCTGAGGCGTCTGTTTTCAAAGCAAGGAGATGTCAGGCGAAGTCACAGAAGCAGCCTGAAATTACGTATCCGGCAAAACCTCGAAACTCTCAGAGAGAGTTCGTAGCTAGGGTTCGTAACGATGAAAAATACATGACACCGGGTTTTTAGTATAATTTAGTGAAATGTCAATTGACCGGTAATATATCGTCGCTTTAGGATTGGTTAATTAAATGCCCACGGGGCGTTATTCGAAAAATAAAACGTATTTTCAATTAATTAGATAGTTCATACTGTATTATGTACAGTAATTCCATTTTCCCATAATGCAGAAATTAATGACTTAAAAAATTGGCTCAGATATATTCATATATTTACATGTATGTATTTAAATGAAATTTGTTTTTAGTATCTTTGACGGTTGGTCTATTCGACAAACCAATCCTAAAGTGACGATATGGAAACTTCATGATAATTTATTATTTACTCTATATGCCCATATTGACTTTTTCATGACATCAAAAATCTGGTGTAATTGCTATAAAACAAGATATTAAAAGTTATTTTATAGATTCTTAAAAATTAAATTGCATAATATTAAAGTATTTCAAAAACAAATTGATCAATTATCGGCCGTTTTGATGAGTATGTAAATTCGTTAAAAATTGAGAAAGTGTCACCATTGTACTTAAATGATATTCGTTTTTTGTTTAAATACATACACACACGCATTTAAATATCAACTGCGGAAAGGACAAAGGACGTACATTTCAACTATCTAATATAGCTTTTATTCCATAATCAAAATGTATACAACTTAGTACACGTTCTATAAAAATGATGTATGCTGAAAATATCGAAGTAATGGATAAATTTGAAAAAAAGATGTCTTACAAGTAATAAATGTTACTCGTTTTTCTTAAATAATTTCATTAATAAATATTATATCGAGTAAATAAAATATTATTTTTACTCTTCATGCACTTTAAGTTTGTGGCTATGTAATATTTTGACTTAGGCTCAACATTAAATAAACGTTTTTTGTGCCTCCTGTAAAATTTGTTCTATTTGGGTTACGTCATTTTTTCCTTTCGCAGTCGATATAAACATTCGTATTTTTATATAATATATACCGGTATGTTGAAATTTTTCCGGTATTTTGTTTTCAAAAACCGACATTTTCATCCTTAATAATAACCTACCACCAAACTCAACACTCTCAGAGGAAATAATATATAAGGAATATTATATTGGCCCGTATAAAATTAGCATTTGATTTAGCAAATCATTATACTGTAAGACGGTATGTAAAGCATCATATGCCAACTTCTCGACATTCAGAAGTTTTCGCTACATTAGCGAAATGTGCGAAACGTTCTTTTGCCCTACTTTATGTATGTAAGCAACTAATTATTTTCTTCATATATCATATTTCGTAAATTACTTTTTATTCAAAATTTGAGCATCAAAGAAATTATTATTATAAAAAGACTGTGTACCAGCTACTGAGCACCCCGTATGTTATTACGTTTGATGAAACCTAAAGATAGCATTCATCCTCACTAGTTTTGTGATTACAGCAGCCGTTGTGAGTACATGAGTGATTTGCACCTTTATTCAGCGTATGTCTCGTCTCAGGTGACTTGGTAATAAAGATGTGAAATTAGCATTTTCCGAACCAGTGTTCTGATATTAATTTACTCTTCTACACTCTACTTCACATGCTTTAAATAACATGGTAAAATGTCAAGTTTTTTTAAACTGTAATTTTGTGCAAAATTTTCCACATCTCGGTTTCAGAGTGATGGGTACATTTTAACCGACACCAGAAAGTTGTATACAAAATAAATATAAAAACTGAAAAAACGAAACAAGAATCAAGGATATTAAAAAATATTTTTATAATTTTAAAACAGCACACAATTGTTGTGCGGTCACCTAAGTTTTAGCATTTACAATTGCCTGTAGAGCGTTTATGTTTAATTCACATATAAAATCATTGTTAAGCATACATTTTTGTTTCATTTAATTGTGTATTTTAAAAAATGTATACTTTACAAAAATAACAAAACCGTACGATGTCATTAATATATTTGACATTTATTTGTATTTTGTGATACAAATAAAATGTTTGCAATGTGTCAACTTTTCGAGTCAACTTTTTAGTTCAAATGCGAAAATGGTATTAACAATTAGTCGTATATTTAGAAGAGATGTATATTACAAGCATATAAAATTATTAACAAATATATATGTTGTAATTAGATTTTGTAAAAGAAACATACAAGTAAACACAGGTTAATTTTCTAAAGGAAATTGCATTTTTAACATCTATAAACATCAAATCAACATCCTTAACTTAATTCATTTTAGATGTTTTGATTTTTTTTGATTATTATGTTTTTAGTTTGTAGCATGTAACAAAAAAATAAAGAATTATCGTATAATGATTTGTTTGTTAAAATTAAATTAAAATATTTGTTCTTAAATATTAAAAAAAAAACAGAACCACGTGACTGAAATAGGACCAGCAATAAACGTCAAATCATGGCGGCGACAAGTTAGATTTTTTTATTAATGAGAAATGTATGTGATATTGAATGTTACACACATCGTTTCGTTAGAATATAATAAGTGAGCTTTTTTAAAGGAATATACTATTTATTTCACCATATATAATATATATATTAAATTATTAGTTGAGAAAATGTACATAAAGAAATATAATATTTAATTAGGTCAATAAATCGCTCCTTGAAATGTTACAACACAGTAACTTTATCGAAATTTCAAAATTGTAAATATAATTATTCAACTTTATCCCAGGAAGAGAATTTAATCACAAGGAATTATAATTCTAAATTTAAATGTTATTCAAATTCAAACAAAGATTTACGACGGAATACTTATCTATGGATTTATTTTTGACAATTTATTTCCTTGTTTGTTCCTCGATATACATTACTTCTCTCAGCTAACTCAAAGGTAAGATGTTGATTAAAAAAGACAGGAAAAAAGAAAAAATACTCACAATAAAGCCTTACATTTACGGATGAAAAGAGTAAATGAAGATGTACAAAGAAAGAAAAGGATTCAATGAAAAATCCGGAGACACAAACACGTCGCACCGAAATTATTATTTTATTAATGGGATTCGGATTGAATTCTCGCATATTATATTATTATATGATACAACGTCTCCAGAATACAAGTAAAATAATTACTGTTTTACATTATCTTTATTATAAAAAAGCATACCTGCGCTTATTTCAGCAGGTGACATTCGTAACGTACAATTAGTTTATGGTAAACGGTTAGGTTAGGTTAAGTGTGAACGAATATATTATTCGACCATGGAAAGGAAAACGGACGTAACCCTCATTTCTTAAAAATAGCTTTTATTCATAATGTATACAATTTAACCCTCATTCTATGAAAATGATGTAAACTTAAAAAACCAAAAAGTTGTCTAAATTTAGCTTTTAAGATTGAAAATGGATAGCCAGTGAAATTTGCGACCAGAAAAAGGGTCGTCCACCTAATCAGTTCTATTGGTTTTTCTTAAATAACATATTAAATTAATATCATATTTTCAGCTGTTTAATATCTTTTTAGCATTTCTTATTTACACTAATGTAAAAAAATCAATAAAATAGACAGCAAAAATCCCCGGAATAAAAAATTATTATTAATGTGCAAAATTTATTTTATAGAGAATATAGTTTATTTAATATTATCTGTTATTTTGAGATACATTTCAGATACTAGATATTTAAAAAAAACTTTGAGCTAGACATTGAGGAGGGAAAATAATGAAATTTATTAGAGATTTTTTTTTTTTAAACCATGTTCGCTCCCAAACTGGAGCATATGGATCTACACAGTATGAAAATGGAGTATATGGATCTCCGTAATGTGAAGACGTTTTGACAATTTATCTTTTACGAGAATCGTTTGTCAAACAATTGCTCAACCCAGTGGGAATAGAGATAGTTGTTAATAATTAGATAATATGTATGCATGATAAATTGCAATATTTATTTGAACCGAAAACAAACAGATGGGAGTATGTTAAATATAAAAATTAATTGTTTATTATAGATTGAATACAACGTTATTATCTTGAATTATTATTATTAAGAACACTCAGTCTGCTTAATTTATGAAGAGAAATCTTTTGAGAAGTGTTTGTTATTTTATCAAATTCGCTTGAAATAATTCTGCTCTCAGTTTATTTGGACAGAACTTATATTGACAGATGTATTATTATAACTAAGTAAAGAAAAGTCTGGTGGATTCGAAGATTTGCTGGAGTGACAAAATTAGCATATCGATGGTATTCGCACAGCGCTGCGTGTGACAACTGAACCATTATCGGATTCAAATGAAATGAAATAAGACATGCCGGATTTCTTTCACAATATATAAATACGAAGAAAGCATATTTAATGTTGTTTACGGTGAATCATTGAATGAAAGCCATTATTGAAAATAAAAAATGTATATTTCCAAATACGCAAGGAAAATAAAGAATATTGGACAGAAAAAGAAAAAATAGCAACTTGGGTTATTTATAGGTAGCGCTATTTGGGCTAAGGTGTGAAGATACTACGATAATAAGTATCGCTGAAATTACGTGATTTTTAAAAATTAAATAAATTTTAGGTTAGTTATACATGAAATAAAACTCGGAATGAATTACATTACACGAGCTAAAAAAAATATACAGTAAACTAAAGTAAAGTACTAAACTATAAAAGTTATACAGCACATAAGTGAAATCAATGCGAAAAAGACGAATGCTATGTACAACCATGCCTGCCCAGATCTTGATAGTTCTCTGACTAACGATGGTCAGAGCATCGAGAGTGTTGACGGTTTTAAATACCTAGAGGTACACATTACGGGAGATGGCACTTCGCAAAATGAGCTTGCTATTCTCGATATGTGTTCACTACGCACGGAATAGCTGGACCAACTTTCAATTCCATTCGAAATACCTGGGACTCCAAGCTATGTAAAGTAAAAAGCAAATGCCGCCGCAATACATTCATTCTGTCAGAGCTGCTCTACGGCTGTGAAACGTGGCACCCAACAAACGCTCAAAGCAACCGTATTCCAAGATTTGAAAGTAAAACCTGCGGCTGATTCTGGGAATACGGAGGTGTGACTTCATTCGAAACAAAGAGATAAAAGAACGGACCATGTAGCCACTTATCACTTAAAAAGTGAAGCTGCGACGCTGGATCTAGCTCGGCCATATATTGTGGATGTCTCAAGACGGTCCGAATATAACCTGCATATTCTTTAAGCTAACCAATTGTCAGCGTCCCAGAAGGCCGATAAATATTATCTACGTAAGGCGGAGTTACGGGATGCAGGTATGGTCTGGGAGGGTGTAAGAATACTGGCGGGCGACAGGGATTCTTGAAGGCGACACGTAGTGTCAATATGCTTCATTTAAGAAACGGATACGGAAAAAGAAGAAGAAGACAAATGAAAGCTAAAAAAATGACGTGACACCGTTTCTCGATCAAGTATCTCAACTTAAATTTTAATACAGCAGGTAGTACGTGATTTTCGACATAAGCAAACACATTTAGAACGAATTAATCACGTAACTCGAGAACTATGTATATATTTATGATATCGGATAAGTTTGTAACCATAGAATTGTAACAATGGTACAGATGTGAGAAAAAACAACCTATAAATTAACGTATATAAGTTTATATTAAAATTCTAATAGCTTTATCATGATTTTTCACAAAATTTCATCAACGTCCGGTTACGTATATGACGCAAGGAAAAAGAAATAAGTATGTGAGTATAGTTTTTGTAAAAATCAATTAAAAATATTGCAATATAAAATAATCACTTGTCATAGCGTGTCTTGTTAAAACAATAAAATAAAATGTCGGTACATCCACATCAACACGTTCATTTTTCTTGATAATACGCATATGACGTTTTAATGAAAAAAAAATTAAGAAATTGTTCGTTGAAGGCAGTAACAAAATAAATATGTATGTTAACGCGGGCTATTTCGTAAGTTAACGTTGACAAGTTATTTACTTGACACGTTTTCCGTCACTTATAATAATTAAAATACTAACATACGAATTACGGTATTTCTAATAAGTTTTTCTTTATATGCGTATAAATTTTCCGATGATTGTATAACTGGCTCCATACAGGTATGCGTGCAATAAAAACGTCCGAAAATATTAATAAATCTGTTGGGCATTTTCCTCTCAGCACTCGACACTTTAATTTCGAAATTCCGAAATCTAAACTGCGTTTTATGGCAAGATGAACGTGTGAAATATTTTTATCTGAGAGAGTAATGATATATCTGCCAGATGGAGAAATGTCAGCGCACAATCCAGCCTGCTTATGATTCTACACAATCGCGCGAGAAAGCCTGAAAAATTGGCACTGCCATACGAAAAGGAATGTAGAGAGCGGGGTCGACAGGAGGTTGCAGAGCGGCGATCGTCAACCCGTAGCAAGCGAGCGCATCGATTGAATCAATTAATATTGTAAAGGAATATAAACTGCATACATGATATGATACGATTATTTAATGGATTAATTGAGTCAGCATTTACTTCGCGAAATCACAAATAGTATTTTCGATTTCACCTGTCACATCATTATCGATAATTTTGACTGAACTTTATAGTGCTTGATTTTAAACTTAAATTTTGTTTTTGTATAAAATTATTATATTCATGTCACTTGAATCAGATTATGTATAGTTGTTTTGAAATTATATACTTGCATGTTGTTTGTATAGATACAGCCTGAAAATTCCGACAGGCGAAACCGTTGACGTGGAGGCTTAATAAAGAATAAGCAACAAATAAAGTTTTGATATTTTACCATAATAGTCATGTAAATATTGATGTATATCAGTTTTTATAAATATTATAAATTTGATGATGACGGAGAGTCTCAAAAAAGTTAGTTTGGTAATAATTTTTAATGTAGCCTAGTTGATAGCATGCGCGGCTAGTAATCAGAGGAGTGCGGGTTTGATTACTTTTCTGTCGAATTTTAAAAATCTAAAAGTGCAGGACTGGATATTTATTGGGTTGAGAAATTGTCTGACAAAGAATTCTTGCGAATAATAAGCTGTCAAGACGTCTTCATATTGCGGAGATCCATATAATTAACTTTCGGAGTCGATATTTTTACACTGTGTAGATCAATATACTCCACTTTGGGAGCGAACATAGTAAAAAAAAAAACTTGAACTCGGGTTCCGAGAGATTCAAACATTTCCACCTGGCTAGAATGGTGATACATACGAGTACTAGCCAATGTGTTATATTCATAGAAATTAGTATTGACACTTTATTCAGAATTTATAGAATTATGATATTGTAGCTGATATTAAAAATTGCTAGTACTTCATAATTTTTTTTTCAATCTATATAAATATAAATAAAAATGTAAATGTTCGTTTGTTCAAAATCTTAAATCTCCGAAAGTTCTTCACTGATTGCTTTGAAATTTTGACACAACGTTGCATTCAAATACGTGCGTGTTTTTATATACCTACTTATATATATATCACACCTATGACAGTCACCACTTAACCAGACTGAACCACACTACTACAGTAATTTATATTTACTGCCGGGACATTCCCGTCGAATCAAGTAGATCGCTTCTCGATATCAGAGCACCGGAATACGCCTAATTAAGACCAGGTGTAAGGAAGAAGATGGTGGGCACATTAGGTAGCAACGCGTGGCCAGGTACAGCTGTGAATTACTCGACTATTGTCGGTAATAAAATCATGGCGAATTAACACAGGAATATTTTTTTTTTTTTTGAAGCCAGCAAAAAAGTTGACAATCACAGTTTCAGATTCTTAATATCTACAGGAATTTAATTTATCTGTAAATTTCAAAGATGGAGCGATGATTATCTGTACTATAAATGATATACAGCGATTTTAAGTATTTGCCACCTGCAAATCGTGGATATATTTTTCGATGCTACCAAAAATATTATCGAATTTTAAACTAGTTGGCCTGAGTTCTGAGTGACTGAGAGAAAATCTTTTAAAAAGGATTTCACTGTTTCACACGAGAATTGGTATAATATATTGAAACTCGGGGTGCTGCGGTGCTCGTAAAATGCGATCAAACTTGTGTGGAATGGTTATGGACCCCTACTGTGAGGGATGATATACATTTGCACATACGTGTTGAAAGAATATAGAAATAAAATAAGGAATTCTTCGAGATTGATTGCGGGGCAATAAATGATGCCCACACATCTGAAACTATCGTGGTAACATTTTTATTTTCGCGTTTTTTACCCCACGTCATTGAATTAATAATTTCGAAGTTGTCTTAAAAAATACTCATTTTTTTTACTTCTACAGGTCAAATCTTTTTATAACGAATAAAGTGTAACGTATATTTTTTGTTGTCCCGTCAAATTCTAATACTATATATCGTCGTATTACTGGCAAGACGTTAAAGTAAAAAAGTGAGTTTTGAAATTATCGAGTTTTAATGTTTGAGTTTAAGAAATTGTCGTATTATGTATTTAGCAGAGAGACTCAAACATTAAAGCTCGGTTATCTCAAAACTCACTATTTTACTTTAACGTCTTTTGCCAGTAATAGTTCTCAACTTAAATTTTAATACAGTAGGTATTACGTGATTTTCGACACAAGCAAACACATTTAGAACGAATTAATCACATAACTCGAGAATTATGTATATATTTATAATTTCGGATATGTTTGTATCCATAGAATTGCAACAATAGTACAGATGTGAGAAAAACAGCCTATAAACTAACGTATATATTAAAGTTTTGAAATTATTGAGTTTTAATGTTTGAGTTTAAGAAATTGTCGTATTATGTATTTAACAGAGAGACTCGAACATTAAAACTCGGTTATCTCAAAACTCTCTATTTTACTTTAACGTCTTTTGCCAGTAATACGACGATATAATAATATTTTCCCTTTATTCAGTAATAACGAAACAACAAAGATGGTCCCACAAATTTCATTATAAGTCCCACAGATTTTATCTGTATTTGGAAATTGAAATCGTTAGCAATAATAGATAATGTTCCTACGGGCAGTGGCGAATTTACCTATAAACGCCAGCCAGTCAAAACCAGGGGCGACTATAATTGAAGGGGCATCCAAATTGCTTCATTACAAATTTCCGAACTAAGGTAAGAATTATTAAGATAGCGTGAGACTTAAAAAAATAAAAAATGTCTCGCGACGAAAACCCCGATGAATCTACGAAAGTAGACATTTGAGACCGAAAAAACGAGATGGCAAAGTTCCCAATGAGTATTAACAAAAGTGAGAACTAAAACAATTCGCGCCACATAATTAAATTGCGTATTATTCTTATATATCTATATCAATCTTTTGTTTGTCATACACCCTGAGGCTCGCATTATAATTATCAATTTAAAATGCCTTATTGGTTTACGTAGCATATCATATTACAGGACATAACAATATTATCAATACAATAAAATATCGATACAACGGACTTCGGATATAGCGGACAAAATATCCGTAAATAAGTAAAAATGTAACTGTTAAAAAATAGCTGTTTTTTTTTATTTGATGAACAAGATGTAGAAATAGATTTATTTACAAAAATTAGTAGTTTCTGATTTATGTAGGACAAAAAAGAACAATGATGGAAAATAAGTAGCCAAAGAAACTGTTTTATAGTGGTAAGAAGTAAATGAAAATGACGATGGGTATCACATAATGGCTGAAAATGATAAAGCTAATAAAGGTATGGCTTTGGAAAATGAGAGAAGAAGTGAAGATAGCGAGAAAGAAGAAATAAAACCAAAATTAACAAAATATCAGTGATAAGATAACATCTTGACGTTTTAATAGCATGTATTGACTATGCGCCAGATAACGAAATTCAACTATATAATATAGATATATTGTACCGTCGTATTACTGGCAAAAGACGTTAAAGTGAAAATGTGAGTTTTGACATAATCGAGTTTTAATGTTTGAGTCTCTCTGTTAAATAGATTTTACGACAATTTCTTAAGGTATAATGATTATATTTTAAGAAATTATCGTAAAATCTATTTAACCGAAAGACTCAAACATTAAAACTCGATTATTTTAAAACTCACTTTTTTCCTTTAACTTCTTTTGCCAGTAATACGACGGTATATATATATTATATACACTCGAACCTCGTATAACACGATCATGTGGTTCCAGAAAAACGTGGTATAATACGAATTCGTGTTAAACGAGTTTGAATTTCATTTAAAATTAAAGTATATGTTCTAAAAAAATATCGAAGTTCAATTATTATATCCTTTATTTTTTACAATAAAAAATAAACGTTTATGTATATATTTAAAATAATTAGATCTATATCACTCATCATTTCTATTCTATTTATTCGACTCCTTTTCAAGACGGATTGTAAGTTTTCATTATCGGAAGACTCTAGAGAATTTTCGGATTTAGCCTTTTAAAGCTGCTTAATAAGCGATTATCTGCTTTTGGCGTGTACATCTTTATTATCATGACAAGGAGCCAATCAATTTTGTAATTCCCCCTTGAACTTCAAACCTTTTTTTCATTATAGAATCATTTTCCATAAAATAATGTTCTAGTTTATCAGCTAACCCCAAAACTTCATTAATAGTTCTTAATGCGAGACATGTAGCTACTTCGTTGCAACTGCTTCCTGAGTATCATTGTACGTTCATCTAATATTTTAACTGGTTTTTATTTATTAAATGCACGGTCCTTCAATGTTTTTTTCAATATCTTGAATAACCAGGTCATCAAATCCTTCTCCATCAATACCAAGATTAAGTTAACTGGCTTTTCGTACTCATCTTCTAGTTAGTAGTGGTACGACATTTTATCCAGTGACTACTTATTGGCACATTTTCTAGCAACAACTATTAAAAGTGGGTTTAAATTTTTTTTTTGGCTATGAATCCAATAAAATATGACAAATAGAATTTTTTTGGCATATGATGATATATAAGTATCTTAATCAGTCATGTTAATTATTTTATTGTAGGTTGTTTTTTGAAAAACCGTGTTATAAAAGAATATGCCACAATATTCATCAACCGTGTTGTAGATCTCCGCGGTAGCGTAGTTGGTAGCGTGCGCGTTTAGCAATCCGAGAAATGCGAGGTCGATTCCCCATCTGTCGGATTTTAAAAATTCAATAAAAATACAGGACTGGATGCCCATTGGGTTGAACAAACAATTCTCGTGAAAAATAATCTGCCAAGACGTCTTCACATTGCGGAGATCTATATACTCATCTTTCGCAGTGGATATCTTCACAGTATGCAGATCTATATGCTCCACTGCGAGCAAAAATGGTATAAGAAGAAGAAGAAGTTTGTAGAAGTACTTTGTCATTATAGTCCGGGTGTAATAAAGAGTTGATTATAAAAGAATAGTAGATTTCAAGGGCAAACTAGTTTGTTTTTTTTCTTGAAACATTGGTGGCTTTGTATTGTGTCGTATATGTTCTTAATAAAAATTGCATCATTCAGAAAACCGACTTTTTTGTAATGGGCCTACTTTAGTCCTGCTGTGTTTGCTAAGTAAAATTTAAAAATGTCTTGATAAAAGTTGAGAATTACAGGGTTCAACAATATGTAGTGACTAAAAAAAGATGCTACTGTTTACACAGGTAATTTAAAAGATTCGTGACCCCTAGATGCTCCCGAAATAGTTCAACGAGATTCAAATTTAAATTCATTGGATATATTGATATTTTTTAAGGTAATGTAATTTAGTTCGTTTCGGGTGGGCGGTTGTCCCCGCTGTTTTTTGCGTACGTACAAATTATTTGGTCGGCATTTCTCATCCCTAAAGTACGAGACGTTTCGCCAAACATTAAACCGTTCCCCACAAAGTCCACCCGACTAACACGCGACGCTTTATCAGAGGTTACAGAAATAATTCTCGGTAACAAAATAAACGAATCATCAACTAATCCAATACTGTCAGTCCGACTTGATTCAACCCGGGGCTTGGGAGTTTATTCGTAAAATGTGTGAAACTCGAAATGCGTCATAATTTTATTAAATCATTCCTAGATTATGTGAGAGAATTAAGCTCGGAAAACAACACCATAACAAATCAATTTGTATGAAAATCTAGGATACAACCTTATGAAGATGACCATAAATTTCATTTTGAAAAAATCATAACGAGATTTATATATATATACTTTTGAGTAATACCTGCATTAGCTATAGGTGGTAGGGACATAGAGTCTCCCCAGTTAGTGTAGTTGGTAGGATGCGCGCCTAGCGATCCAGAGAATGCGTGTTCAATTCCCCATATATTGAAATTTAAAAATCTAAAAATGCAAGACTGGATCCCCATTTGGTTGAGCAATTGTCTGAAAAGCGATTCTCTTGAAAAATGATCTGTCAATACGTCTTCACGTTGCGGAGAACCGGTTCCATGACAACTGCACGCAAGACAAGTGCTCACATGACATCTGCGCACACATTGAAGTTCTCACACTAACACAGAAATTAATATTAAGACATTTTATACTTAATTTAAGTAATTATAGTATGGGTAGGTATCATTGAAATAAAAATCTACCTATACTATAATTATGTGTTAGTGTGAGCACTTCAATGTGCACGCAGATGTCATGTGAGCACTTGTCATGCGTGCAGTTGTCTGGTTAACCAGAGAACCATATACTCCACTTTCGGAGTGGATATCTTCACATTGCGTAGATCTATATGCTCCACTTTGGGAGCGAATATGGTAGATATAAATTTTTTTATAGAGTTATGTTAACATAATATTCTCCATTCTTTAATTGATTGATACTATTGACTTATGTAGAATGAAAAATTAATTTAATCTCAAAATTATTCGAAATTTATAAACTTTTTTATATCGGTCGGTATCTTTAATCTAGTTTCAACATTCGGCACCTACGCGTGGGGTATACATAACAAATGTTGAAGTGTATACTTATTTAAGTGTTGTTTTCTTTATGAACATAATACAACAAAGCTATCTCCGTCTTTGACTGACAATAATCACGAGATGGAAGTGCTTAAGAAATCAGATTTCAGACATGGTTTTTTTATCTTTAGCTGAGATATTTTTTTCCAAGAGTTTTCACCTACTGAAGGTTATTTTTTTTATAATACAACAATCATCCAAATGATTTCAGCAGATGACGATAAAATATAATACAAATAGTTTAAGGTACCTTTATTTTTTTGTAATACAGTTACATGTAACAAGTAGTTATCTTTTTTATTTCATAATTTTCCAAGCATACGAATAATATATACATTCAAAAATAGAACTAAAAAGTTATCATGGATATAGTTCATATTCTTGACAAAGCATCAGGGCTATTTTTTTCAACTGAATCTATCTGATTCGAAATAAAGAATTTATCAAACTTTTGCGGTCCGCATTGATATAATACATTACCACATTTTGGGACGGATATCTGCTATTCATCTTCATGAAAAGATAACAACACGGGGGTTTATCGAACTGTAAAACCTTTCAACTATCATTTACCTGGAAGCTTTTTATTTTTTACTGAAAACAATTTCCAATAATCTTCTTTCTTTACAGTGGACACGGGGAAATATACAAAATACATTTGTGTTCCATACCGTATATATATATTTCAGCCAATTTTTTGGACCTTTTGAAAGTCGAAAAGCACCGACATTCAAGATAGATTGAGACAAGTATACACGTAGTTTTAGCAATCCAGACACGTTTTTCGCATACTATGTTACACACTCCCTGATATATAGCATATCCCTCGAAGTCCTGTTTTAACAGTAAAATTTATTCCCTACTCCCTGGGAAAAGTTATATTGTAGGTAAGATTTTTGTAAGAAATGCATATTGTTCCACATTACATTTAACCCTAAAATAATATTTGATGGTTTGCCGTATTTATTCTAATTAATTAATATTTTCGACTGATGGTGCTTGATGGAAATTGATTTTAAAT